>JACEFZ010026498.1:1225000-1315000 GCA_014155875.1 Cepaea nemoralis
AGAAGTGATCATCAGGCCGGTCATCAGGCCGGTCATCGTAGTGACCACAAGTCTGTCCATCGAGTTACTACTCGATAAGCAATGACATCCGACTATAGTACTGTGTCCTTAATATAATCAAACCGTAACCCGCGAGTTGCACATAAAACACCTATTACAAAATCAATAATGACTGATTGTATACATGACTAATCCCTTAATCTTATTTACATGACTAATCCCTTAATCTAATCGGGATTAGCACCGTCGTTATACATGGGTCAGGGTATTAATAATACCTGTCATAATTACATGTCGACTAATCATGTTGGGATTAACTCCGTTCGGGAAATTAATAACACTTGCCATAATGCAGGTAGGGGATTATACTGTATGTCGACTAATCTGGGGGTATTAACGCCGTCGTTCTGTAAATTAATAACACCCGCTATAAGTTAGGTGGAGTGATCGCGAGGAGCGAGCGTGAGGCGGGCGGTCGGGTAGTCGGTCAGTACCGTCGCCGGGCGGGTGGGTTGGATCGAACCCAATAAAACACGCGATGAAGGTGGGTAGGAGGTCAATCGTAGCCATGGATCCTAGTTGGAAACACCAGTTTACAGCTCTGATTGTGGGACCAACAGACTGTGGTGAATCCGTCTTTGTACAGTTACTGGCCCATCTCCAAGACATGGTCGTCCCGAATCTAGAGGAGGTTATATGGTGCTAAGGGGAATGGCACCCCATGTACGAGACTATGAAGGGTGTTCAATTTAACGAGGGACTGCCCGACGTTGAAAAATGGACAGGGGATAAACGGCAGTTAGTGGTCATAGATGACCTAATGTCCGAGACAGATGACAGAGTAACCAAACTATTTACAAATGGTAGTCATCATCGTAACCTCAGCGTCATGAATATAGTACATAACCTCTTTGGTAAGAATAAAGAACAAAGAACTATCAGTCTGAATTCTCATTACCTAGTGGTGTTTAGGAATCCTCGACACGGATTACAGATTACCAATATGGCCAAACAAATGTACCCAGGCCAGGTGTCATATGTCCAAGAGAGTTTTAAAGACGCTACATCGACTCCACATGGGTAGTTGCTATTCGACCTTCGACAGGAAACACCGGATCAGCTCCGCTTATACAGTCGTATATTTCCTGACCAGCACCAAATTCTCTACGTCCCCAAATAATCATGTCCAACCGAGTGAAACGTAACGAGGCTTTGTTGCGATTTCTAGTCGAGGTGAAACTGACATAAAAGCCGTGATTAAAACAGCTTCCCCAGATCTCGTCCAATCAATATGTGAATGCTGTCACAGTGTCTTAAAAGGGAATGTTCCCCTGGCACGGAGTCAGAAGCGCCGGCTGCAGCGGAACAAAAACAGTCTGAGAGCGCTCATGTATAAGAAACAGTCGCTCAAGAAAAGGAAACAGATCCTGCAACAAGGTGGTTTCATTGGTGCCTTACTCGGCCCCATTCTAAATGTGCTGAAGGGCATCGTAGGTTTGTAATGGCCAAGAGAATGATCCTGATCGACCCCCGGCTGCTAGAAAAAGCCTATACACCAGCCGACACACTAAATGATAGCCTGCGTGACTTGGACCAACAAATGCAACAAGTCCTGGAAAGTGAAGATCTACCACCTCGTGAAGAAGCCCGATTATACCAACAAACATTGCAGCGGTATCTGAATCGACTAGACCAGTACATACACAAGCCTTTAGGCACCGTGGATATCAAGGAACAAAAACCCGAAGTTAGCACTTAACCGGCACCAGTCGTCAAGACAGCCAGTCAAATAACCGAGTCACCTGGTCAGCCTATTCAATCAACTAAGTGAGAAAAAGAGTCAAGTAACACCCAAAAGTCAATTAGTCGAGACCACTCCACAATATGAGCTCAGGCAAAACAAGAAGAAGGTTACGATACCCACGCTCAAGTGGGAGAAATGGCCGCGAAACTAAGAAAGTATTACTACGACCCTCAGAAGCCGGGAGCTTATGACGGGACCACCACCTTAAAATGAAATACTAAACTGAACGCTAAGAAAATAGAGAAATGGTTACGACATAAGGATACGTATACCTTGCGTAAAACGATCCGTCGGCGTTTTCAGAGACGCCAGACCATACCTGGTGGGATAAATCAACAGTTTCAAGCCGACTTGACAGATATGAGACTATTACAAAGATACAACGATTGGATGTCTTATCTAGTGACCTGCCTCGATATGTTTAGTATATACGCCTGAGAGATCTCGGCCAAGAAGTAAACGGGAAAATCGCTAGTTGAGAATGTGAGTAAAATCTTTGGTGATAGTCAACCGATAAATTTTCAGACCGACAAAGGTTCTGAATTCGTCAACAAGACCTTCTTAACATTTATGAAAGACCACGGTGTTCATTTCTTTACCACCGAGAATGAAGAAGTTAAGGCCGCGATAGTGGAAAGATTCAACCGGACCCTTACAGAAAACAATGTGGCGTTATTTCACATAGACCAATACAGTGCACTACGTTGATGTGATGTATAAGATGATGCGACACTACAACGGTTCGTATCACAGAAGTATTCGCATGGCACCGAGACAAGTAAACAACAGTAATAAAGAAGAGGTGTAGAATAAGTTGTACTACAAGACAGAAGTGTCAAGTAAAGTACATTTTACAGAAGGGGACCAAGTCAGACGCGCTCAACCCAAACAACTTATTAAAAAGAGTTATATACCGTCGTGAACAGAAGAATTGTTTACCGTTAGTCGTATAAAACAGTCCAGTCCGGTGACATGTGTGTTGAAAGACGATTCGGGGAGGAACTACAAGGATCATTCTACCGAGAAGAGATCCAACCAGTCGGAGATAAACAGTGTATCGTATTCAAGCAATCTTACAAGATAGACGAAGGAGAGGCGGCGGTAAATAGTATTTAGTGAAGTGGGTCGGGTACGATTCGTCATTCAACAGTTGGGTCTCGGACCTAACCAGATACCGAGACCAATGGGCGAAGACATTGTGGAAACTACTGTACTAAGGCACAAAATAACCCATCCAACGAAAGAACTTCGTTCTGGTTTTTTTTTTTGTCAACGTGTGCCGCGAACAGAGATTGTGTTCTTCTGTCAGATGGTAGTTATAAACACCGTTATCGGTGTATCATTATTCAATCTGAGTCGAGGCAGCGCCGTAGCATCTGAGGGCATGCTGTGGATTGCACTAATGAGTAGTTGTCTGGGTTACATGCTACCTAACCCTAAACTATGAGTTTCTACGTGATATTACCGAGCAATGCTTCACCGAATATGTTTCCCAACAACAACCCGGGTCACTTCTTCGTCAAGCCACCGCAGACTATTGATGTGGATCAATAATACTAGGTGGGTCTGGCCGAAATTCAATTTCCCAGCTACTTCTGCAATGTGTTAGAGAATGAAGTGTGGATAAGATGTATCCCACCCAACGGAGGAATGGTAAGCAGGTCGTGTCCCCCTGGTCTGTAGAGCTCACCAGACACGTTTGTAGCTGCGCTGAATCGACTAATGAAAAAGCCAGACGTGGGCGACAAGACGTACGTTAGATTCAACTTCAACAGACATCAAAGAAAGTCAGTGTGAAAATACTCGAGCCAGGGGCCACTGTAACATTTAGCGATAAGTTGCTAGAGCTATTAGATATAATTGAACATGAAGGGGTGATAGAAGTCAATAACGACCTGCAAAATGTCTACGTCTATTGCGATCTCATAGCCGCGAGACCAGTCGGAGACTCCATGGCCCCTTTATTAAGGACTGTCCCGATCATGAATCAGCGATCGGCCTCGGTGTTTCGCGCATACGACAAACCACTCTATGCGCCCCTGAGTCAATATTCCTTCGATAGGGTGATTTGATTGATTGATTGATTTACGAACCGACTTCACAGCATTCGGGGCATTCCCATAAGCGCTCCTCCTCAGAAGCCAGCGAAGAATTCCAACCACAATAGTACCAGTTTGTCTGTGTTTACGCATGTCTGTGTGTGTATGTAGGTGTATCTGTGTGCGTGTTTATGTGTATGTCCGTGTGTCTCGGTGTGTGTGTGCGTATCTGTGTGGGCGCCTTTGTGTGTGTATGTCTATGAGTGTATCTCTTTGTGCACGCGCGCGCACGCGCGCGTGTGTGTGTGTATGCCTATGTGCTAGGGCTGGTCTGTTTCGCAAGATCAGTCCCGCATCTGGCTGTGTGAGGTGTACACAGCCGACGCAAGTTAGCGACGTAGGCTTTTCGAAAATGTGACCACAGAGCGAAGCCACAGTCGCGTTTTGAGCGGGCGAAATACAAATTTTTGTACGAAAGTTCGACCAGGTCTCGATAAGGCCCACTCTCTCTCGATGAGTAGTGGGCCTGCAGTCAGTAAATTGGCATAGCTTTTCGGCCAGTACTGCCTGGCGCAGTTTGAAAGCTCGTCGGTAGGCGTCCAGTGGTTTTGCATGTATCACCGGATACCGAGGGAGTGCCCTGAGCGGTTGCTATTCTTCGCCTGCGTGCGCGTGAATAATCAGTCTGTGCATTAGATATCTGGTTGATCCTATCAGTAGTCATATTCTTTTCTGAAAGAATAAGCCATGCATGTGTAATTTCTCACTGTCTCACGGTGAAACCGCGAATGGATCATTAAATCAGTCGAGGTTCTTTAGATGACATGATCCTACTTGAATAACTGTGGCAATTCCAGACACTTGTCCTACCGCTCTCAGTTGAGGGACATGGCTGAACGCCTCTAAGCCAATATCCCCCAGATGAGAAACCTGGCCGTTACTCACCCTCTGCTGCACGGAGGTGAGATGCTGAGCCGGCATCATCTGCATATTGCGGAAAGTCCGAACCTAAAGCTCGCTGAGTGGGTCTCGTCTGCAGACTGACCGTTACTAGTTTTGCGTGGGGAGCGGTCAGTAGCGAACGAAATGCCTAACATACGGAAGTGAGGAAATAGAGCAGCCATGCGCAGTACGAGACGATTCAGGTGAGTCCAGTACCAGAGCGCTATGTGTCGGCTCTACAATTATGGACCGTGATGTCTTTGGCCGTTCTAAATTGACCAGCTGGGATGTGGTCGACACCACAGCAGCGAGAGCCCAATATCATTCGACACACCCAGGAATGTTAACCCAGTCAACAAACATCCGTAGAGGTCGTGGAAAGTCCGTACCGGAAGCTAACTGAGTGGGTGTCGTCTGCAAGCTGACCGTTCCTGGTTTGCGTATGGAGCGGCCAGTAGCTAACGAAATGCCCAATACACGGAAGTGAGGAAGTGAAGCAGCCATGCGCAGGACGTGACGATTCCTTGAGTGAGCCCAGTACCAGAGCGCTATGTGTCGGCTCTGAAATGTTGGAAGCCTCCTTGGGTGGCGGGGAATGCCCATGATCTGCCCCTGCCTTCCCTTGAGGGTTGACCGGGATGTCTTTGGCCATTCTAAATTGACAAGTTGGGATGTGGACGACACCACAACAGTGAGAGCCGAATGTCCATCGAACCACCCGGGAAAGTTAACTCCGTCAACAAACACCCGCAGAAGTCGAATGTGTCTGCCTAAGGGAGCAAATAAACCTGACACAACGCAAAAACGTAGGAGTGAGAGTGGAATGTCCTTTAAAGTACCCGGGAAGGTTAAACCGGTCAACAAACACCCGCAGAAATCGGATGTGTCGGCCTAAGAGCGCAAATAAACTTGGGATAACGCAATTACGTCTGGAAAAAAACACACACACTCCGGATGAAAGCAGAAGAAGAAGAAGAAGAAGAAGAAGAAGAAGAAGAAGAAGAAGAAGAAGAAGTACGCATGTGTGTGTGTGTGTGTGTGTGTGTGTGATAACTGTCCCTAAAATGGCTTCTGACAACCGAAACGTCGAATACACACATTTATATAATGCAATAATAATCTACAATCTT
Organism: Cepaea nemoralis; assembly: GCA_014155875.1. Classification (NCBI taxonomy): domain Eukaryota; kingdom Metazoa; phylum Mollusca; class Gastropoda; order Stylommatophora; family Helicidae; genus Cepaea; species Cepaea nemoralis. The sequence goes on from JACEFZ010026498.1 coordinate 1,230,916, forward strand.
GGCAGTAATTTAATAATTTGGCTAGACATTGTTATTTAAGAGGTCATCGAACTTTTCCGCGATATCATTTTGGGAAGCACGTGTGCCTTCCTTGTGCATATCTATTTTTAAACGCAGCGGTCTGGTATTCTTCACGTGGCTTTCCAGGGACACGTTAAGATTGTTGGTTATTCTTGAATGCGACGTTCTAGGTCAAAGACATTTTGGCACAAGTGCTAGTAGGATAACCTGACTGCTTAAACGTGGCGGATGACATAAATTGCACATATTTAGATACACATATCTGTACAATCTAGTTGGTTCAGGTGCATTTGAAATAACGCGTGTTTTGATGCGTACACATGGTTTGTACAAAGTTCAATAGTTATAAGAGAGAAATCTTTTCTGGGTTTAGTTCAATGACAGAAGCAGAGGAGTCACAGGGGGTGGAGTTGGTCAAAGGGTAAGGCGTCCGCCTGTGGCTCAAGCAGAGCAGGTTCGTTTTAGGTCGTTGACTGTTTGGATCGTCACAAAATAAGAAAATGGAAGGTATACTCCAATCTGAAAAAACCCCCACCAAAACACACACACACACACACACACACACACACACACACACACACACACACACACACACACACACACACACACAGCAAAGCAAAAAACAAAGTACTATCATAATCCCAGAGAAATAATACAATGAATATAAAACACAGATTTTATTTAGTCCTGGAAACTAAGATATGGAAATAGAAATATCTGTTTGAGAATTATCTGAGGGTAACTAAAATGGAGAGTAGATACATATCTATATATCAACACACACGCGCGCGCAAACACACATACACATACACACACACACGCTCGCGCGCATACACATCATCATCTTTGAGACAGCAACTCCTAAACTATGATTAAGTAAATGGCACTTCTGCCTCTGGCGCGAACATGCCTGAAATTGTAAAAGCTAAAATAAAACAAGGATGCTAAACTCCCGCTTGATCATATGGTAGTGATTGGAGCCCTAGCTCTCTCGGATAAAGTTGAAAAGCTAGGGAGACTCGTTTGCTCGCTGATCATGTTTCAAATTCCTTAGCTGTTGGAGCAGGTTGGATTTTCGTTGACATTAAGGGTTTCGTGCACTCTGTTGATACTCTGTTGCACTATGATTTCATTGTGTAATCTTTGGGAGGAGACTGGAGAACACATGGAGGTATACGGGTACATTAAAGATGAATCTTTAGAAACTAACCAAACCAAAATAATTAGTGCAATATAGCACATAATCTGTTCATGAAAATTGTATTTATATCATCCTGGAAAACAATTGTCATAGACTCACTCACGTTATGGATCTTAACTAAAGGTCTAAGACAGAGGTAGGTGAATGCACTCGCACAATAAGTTGTTCCAATATAATGCATTTAATATATAGAGTAACGCACATTACACGATCTCCAAGAGATCCTGTTTCATATGTACACACCAATCCGATTCCACACTTACTGTCGGAATCGTTTACAATTCTTCATTCTGATTACACTCTCAGTATATACGCTATGAATCAGTTAAATACAAACGTGCACTCGTTTACTCAGATTCCCCATCGCATTCACAATGGCATACACAGGCTCATTCAGTCATGCTATCAATTATACACTCGGGATTTACAACCACAACTCTGCGCCCGTCACCGTCGCTAGTCTTATTCCGTCTGAATAACTTGGCTTCGCTCTTCCATATCACTGGTTCTCATATCCCGTGTTTCATGTATCGTTTGGCGTGGTCCGTTGGATACGGGTCTAGCCCCAGTTACAGGCTCACCAGCACTTGACGTCAACATCGGTGACCTTTCTCGGTACACCTGTCTACCTGTTACAGTCCCTGTAGCTAACCTGTCTCTCCTGTACGCTGTCCTGTCAGTACTGTCCTAGGCTACACTGGGCTGTATTGGGTTGTATTTGGTCTGTGACAACAATCACAATGTGTTTCTAGATAGCATAGAATGAATATTAGAATATAAAACCAAGAATCAAAATCAATGCTCTCGGAACTGGCCCACGCGTGCTCTGTCTACATCAGGGGTCGCCAACCTTTTCAGCAGGCGGGCCAAATTTCAGAAATAATATTTCTTGCCGGGCCACGTACTTATTTTTTTGTTTGTTATTAAAGAAAGCAAGCAAGTGTGCTACAGTTTCGACCACATCGTCGCTTCCCAGTAGGTGAGATCGTGGTCAAACGCTTGCCTGGTTTAAGGTAAAAAGAAATACATCTTATTAATTAATTGCTCGCAAAGAATTATTGTATTTCTTGTTGCAAATCAAACACTCTTTTCAACAATTTGGCACTGGCCAGCCATCTTACTTCTGCATAAAATGTAAATTCATTATAATCTGAGTCCAAAGACTTTATAAATTCTTGGAACTGACGGTGATTCAACCCGTTCGACTTAATGAAGATCACTATTTTGACGTCCACTTTTATGATATGGTTCATTTTGAGGGCCTTCGAACATAAATTCTCCTGATGAATAATGCATTGAATTTTTTTTTTTTTTTAAATTCGCATATCCTTTATAGGACATCGCTGTCAACATCAGGATCTTTCAGCTGATTGTTGATTTCTTGGCAAGATTTCGCTCAGTAGTTTGCCATTGCTTTCTGAGCGGCCGGCTCAGCTATCCCGCAAGTCACCAACTCGAGGAGAACCGATTCTCGCGCGCTGCATTATCCTGCATGGATAAACGGGATTACGGATAAAGTCGCGTAACCCCTCGGCCAAAGAGACCGGCAATGAACATTTAGCATAGAAGCATTACCGACTTTGGAGCCTCATTTTCAATAAATTTTACTAAACCTTCGTGTTTCCCAACCATTGCTGCACTATCCGTTGTTAAGCCCGATAAGTTGTTAAGTTGTAACGAAAAGCGATTCAATGTCGACATAACTGCTTCTAACAAATCTCGTGACTTAGTAGTGTCCTTAAGTGGATACAGTGCCGCTAATTCTTCTGTCTTTTTAAAATGGACATCAACACCCCTGATAAAAATTGCCAGTTGGGCAGTAACTGCCATATCTGTGCTTTCATCCAATGCTAGAGCATAAAATATAAACTTGGATGATCGAATTTTCAAATTATCGTCTATATGTTTTCCAAAGTCGTCCACACGCCTTGTAATAGTCTGACGAGACAGACTTATGATTGAGAAATCCTTCTTCTTTTCTGGACACAGAATTTCAACGACGCTTTCCAAACATTCCTTAACCATTTCACCATCTGAATATGGCTTCGATTTTTTTGCTAGTATCCTGGCTACTGTATAACTAGCTTTTACATAGCATGTTGACTCTGAACCCGCTCTAGTAAATATCCTTTGTTGTGCAGAAAGTTTTGTAAAAGTCATTTACTTGGTCTTGACGAAATAGCCCTTTGTACTTATACAACTTATTTGCATGTTTAGTCGTGTAGTGCCGTTTGATGTTATACTACTTCAAGACAGAAACAGATTCGTTGCATATCAAGCATATGGGCTTTGTTTTAATTTCCACGAAAAAAAAATAGTTTATAGTCCACCTGTCTTGAAAACTTCTTAATTCTTCTGTGGTTCTTCTCTTATTTGGTCCAACGTCTTTACTAGATGACGCCATGGTTACGTAATACCTCAAATACATGTAACGAATATGCACATAATAAAAACTCAAATGAAAATAGTATTAATAATCTATATTAATCATATCTTTCTCACTGATGTTCTCAGCCAGTATCCAACCAATATTATCTCTTCTTTCAACAACATCCACTCAGAGAAATATCAGGAACACTGAGTTCATACCTAATACCCTAAAGTCTTTTCACAAACTAAAACACTATGGTTCCTAAAGTCTATGGTCCATAATATTCCCTTTACGAATGTTCATGTTCAAGTCACTGGAGTAGAACTAGCCAGGTTAATAAGTTCCCAAGGTGCACATATTCATTCGGCTAAATGTTCCGGAATTGGGAGTATCCAGTTCAACATTCCCCAAGCGGTGAAATATCCCTGATAATAAATTTCTTCAGAAGTTATAAATATCCACAGGGCAGATAAACTTCAGGAGTTATAAATGTCCATCATTCAGATAAAATTCAGACGTTATAAATATCCACTGGTAAACTTCTAAAAGTTATATATATATCCATGGGCAGATAAACTTCAATAGTTCTAAATATCCATAATGATACTAGTCAAAGATGGAAATTATCCATAAATGATAAACGACGGGCAGATGTCTATGGTAATAAGTTTCAGGCGGTGAAAAATGTCCACGATGATACCGTTCAGGTTTTAAAAATGTCCTCATGGATAAAGTTCAGGTTTTAAAAATGTCCAGGTGGAAACAATTCAAGTTTTGTAAATGTCCATCTGGATAACTGCCAGGTTTTGACAATGTTCATAACCCTTCTCCTGACCTTAACAACTAGACATGAAGGGAGGACTCAGCCAGTGCATTTACTTGAGTAGTAGGTACATTGGTATTGGCCAGTCCATCCTCTTATATACATTGATCAGTCACTCAATGGAGTTCTATAATGTTGAGGTTGTCTTAAACTTGGAGAACAAATAATATTAAGGAAACTCTGCTCTTTCATCAATATGAATCCTTTTCATCATGTGCCAATGAATCAGCCAATCCAAATGAGAACTAGAGCATTTGTACTATGCTTCCGGTTCGGCCAAGGTTCCTGTCCACCATCCTGGAGTCCAAAGAACCCCAGTGTATCTAATACGGAAAATACAACTGGTCGCTAGAAAAGCACTTATCAGACTCCTTACAGTTCTCAATTTCACCCCTTAAAAAAGTCTCAATTCAATCCACCCACTCGATTTATTTTTAATGTACCTATCCTAGGCACACTTTTGGCACAGAACGCGGCACAGCTTGATGGGGATGGTGTCGCCGACAGGGCCGAAAGAGAGGGGGGGGGGGCAATAGTGTTGCCACCTCCCGTCTTCTTGTCATCCACCAGACGGTCGCACGTGTTCATATGTCGTATGGACGCAGTTTCAAACTCCTGTCAACTTCAAACGCCCCGGCGGGTTAAGTGAAATGGTTAGAAAATTGGGCTTGGCCTCGATTTAACATTGTGACCTCTGAATACACAGTTTAATAGGGAATCCAAGTGTCGTTGATAGGCAGGCAATATTGGAAATATGTCACAACAACTCATGATGTAATGTCCTTTTGGTGATATGTACAATAAAGTTGACATTTATGTTCATTTGACCTAGCTCCACGGGCCGGAACATGACTCCCGGCGGGCCGCATTGGCCACACCTGGTCGAAATCTTCAGTAACTAAAGAAGGAGTCCTATGTTTGTGGACACAGTGGTAGCTTGATTGAAATTCCGCCAGCGTGTTCCCATACGCGATAAATATCGCCCAGGACTTCAGTTCATGCCGGCTAAATCAGCCTCTTTAATGTGGATCTTCTTCTGTTTGTTCTGATGCACTTTCCACGCGATCCCAGCGATCTGTCATCACATCATCATCACATCACTCTTATTACAATATATCTTGTTCTTTAAAGGAGCTGTCTATCCTCCTGTTGATGACATTCTCCTTTCCATCTCTTTGAACGTTGCATGCCACTCCAGGCGGAACATGCCAGTGTCTATTTTGCTACCTGAACTTTGTGAGTCTGTACTAAATGTGGTGTCTTATTCTCTGCCTCCTCATAGTGAATATAGACCAAGACAGATGATGCTAGACAGTTTGGCTTCACGGCACGTACAAGTTAAATATAAAATAGTGCACCAGTCATCAATAGAAATAATACCAAACATAAAGAAGACTGCGAAGAGGAAATTAATGATCAGAAATTCTACAATGATGGACATTGGAAAAATATAATTGAACAGAATAAAGAAGAATATACAAGAATACAAAGAGAAATTTTACGAAAATGTAAAATTTTAAATAGTTATATGATGACGATGACAGATCAGAAACACTCTGGACCACCAAAACTGAAATCACAGTTAGAAGATGCTATAAAAGACATGAAGAAAAGTAAAGCCCCAGGGGCCTGATAGCATCACCGTGGAGGAATTACAAGCTGAAGGTGAACTGCTCAAGTTATAGCAATATCTACACCAGTGGATACAAACCTGATGATCTCTTGAAACCTATTTTCACAACTCTACCAAAGAAAACTGGTGCATCTGATTCTGAAGTGCATCGCGCAATTATTTTCATGCGATATGTGACTAAAATATTTATGAAAAGTATCATGAGAAGCGTCACGCGAGGTACTCTGGTCGAATGGCTAGAACGTCGGACTCCCATTCGGGAGATCCGAGTTCGAATAATAGGCAATGTGGTGGATTTTTTGTACTGTTGGGGGGGGGGGGGGGGGGGGGGCGGGGAATGAAAACCCTAACTTGCACAGTTCGCTGTGACTTAATACCTCACGCTCAAAACCCCCATGCCATACCTACACCACAAAATACTTTACTTAGTAATGAGGTTGTTTGTTTTAAGCATGAGAAGAATAAAAACAAAAATGAAACCCGAAATTGGGAATGATCTATTTGGATCTGTAGAAGATAAATGCAACAACAACGCCATATAACATTACCAGAAAGAATGATTGAAATTAGCGAGATTTTTATTTATTTTTTATTGATTGTACTAAAATAAAGCGTTTGATGAGATAAAAAAAAATGGAAGAAATAATTACAATCGTGGACAATTTAAACATTGGCGGTAAAGATATGAGAATAATATTAAAAAAGAGATCATATGTTGATAACAAAATGCAGCCATGAGAATCTATAACCAAACGGGAACTTTTCAACACATCAAACAAGATATTAGACAGTGTTGTGTACTATCATCCGATCTGTTCAATCAGTACAGTGAAATATTAATGAGATCCGTACAAAAGATGCCAGAAATATCAGTTGGTGGCTTTCAAGTAAACAACCCGCGATATGCTGATGACACGGTTTTGATCCACACACATGTCACGCAGTTGCAAGAAATGACATAAACAATTGCAACCAAAAGATCAAAACAAGGATCTTGTTCTGAATAGCAGGAAAAAAAAACAACAACCCAAAAGTAATTGTAATTACAAAGACAAAAATATCTTTCAGAGTTACAACAAAGAAAAAATAGCTGCATGTCCTTTTCAGGACGTTGCAACCAACTCCAGCATTTATTGGGTGTTGATAATTTACTAGATAAACTTAGTTCACTAATGTGTCATTAATTTCTGAACGACCGACAACTCATACCATCGAAATAAATTCAAAGCAGTCTGTGTTGAAATCGCCGGCGGCCAGTTTCGAATCCTCGTCTCGGTGTGTCGGAGAACTGTGAAACGCGGTTTCACTATCCCCCAAGCCCCAGCGCCGCTGTAGGCTAATCTGAAACTAACCAATGTGTTCAAGCAGCTGGGTACCTTGATAAAAGCAGATGGAAAATGTATGGAAACAGTAAATGTATTATCAGTATCATTATCATGTGTCCTGGAGTAGGCGTTCATGTCTTTCTACAGATCTGGTAAGTGATATCCCTCCACGCACCGACTCAGTCCATTCATCATCTTTCCCATGTCGTCTACCTCATTTCCACATGAGCTTTCCAGTTGTTCTGCAATGCCTCTCTTCTCATCACATAACCAAAGAATTCTGTTTGTCTCTTTCTTATTGTTGTATATAATGCTCTAGTTTCATTAGTCTCCTTCAGGCACTCGTTGTTAGTTACTATGACAGTCCGAGGTATTCGCAACATTAAACCCAGAAGCCACACATCAAATGCTTCTAAGCTCTTCCTAATTTGTTCATTCACGTTCCATGATGAATGCCATACAACAAAACATGTTCTCTGTAACATGTTAGCTTTACCTTCCTTATATGTAGTCACATTGACTTATTGCACAAGATACAAAATCAAATCAAATCAAATCAACTTTATTAGGGTCACAAATGTAGAATAATACAAATACAATGTAGAATAAGCAAAGCAAAAGCAGCGTCTGACAACAAAATGTAGAAGAAGACCAATGTAAGCAACACATCCTGGAAGGAGACGTGATGGCGCAGTGCTAGTACGCTTGCCTGCTGACCTGGTGGTCATTTGTTAGAATCTCTCTGGTAGCCGAGATGTAAAATAAAATGACCCGGACTCCTAGGTCGAAGCTTTCTCAGATGAGTGCATAAAAATGTTCGGTAAAGTAAAGGCGGGCATAATGACCACAATCCCTCCAGTATAATATACTTATTATTTCCCAAGGCATTGAAAAGGATCCTATTATACTTACTATATCTTTGTCAAATCTGGCGAGAAAGAATGCTCTTAAGAATTATTATCGAGTGTGGGATGTGAATTTTAATTCCTGAGAATAATTCGTTAAAATGTCTAGGGGGTTTTATTGATTCTCTGGTCACTGGTTAGAATGCAGGGTGATCAGGGATATTTACCACAAATCCCAGGAGAAAAGAGTTCAATCCTTGAAACAATGGCATCTTTGTGTAGGTTTCCCTTCCCACTTCATCACCCTTTACATTTTCTATAGTGCTAGAAGGATATTGATTGCTCACAACATATAAACAACCACTTGTTGGACACCACATTTACTTGATGTACACAACACTTTTGGACAAACAGTTCAGGTATTAACTCAAGATCTGCAATTACATATATATAGATGTGTAATAAACACTATGCATTTTCAGACAGGCATGGGAATGATGTGCAGTATTACAACATAGTACCCAGTGACCCCAGAAAAAAACCAGGTTATTACAAACAACACAACAACCACAAATTGGTTCTGCTAACTCAACTCATTGTTCCTAGATAAAATCACATTGGTCTAGGTGCAGAAACCCAACATATATATATTTGTTTCTGACACCATGTACAATTATCATATTTAAAAATAATGAGTTGATGTAAAAATACTATTTACCTTAACCATCATTGGTTATACCTCATTACCCACTCTTTATATGTTATAGAAGAAAAACACACACCCATGAAAATAGTTGATACTAATAATTAAATTAATTAATTATAGTGTTCATTTAGGCATTGCTGATGGGTATTCCTCTCCAGTGCAAAGCAGTTAATGTCCATAATTATCCGTGACAGCAATAAATACTCACAGTCATGTTTAATGTTCACTGAAGTATGTTGCGGAACTACTTATAATCCTTATTAGGAAATAAATTCACCACATATTTCCTTCGTGGAGCTGAATTCAAGAATCTTCTGTTGCGAACGGCTCGGTGCCAGTGTGAAATTGAGGCCTCGGTTGGTCATACCTTCAGGAGATGCATCTTGAGTCTTGGACTAAGGTTCTTCCCTATATCACCATATCCGATGAAAAGGATGCCTACCTTTCAGCGTCTCGGCTTATAATATCCGAATCTCAATTTTGTTCCCACAGATTTTTCACCCACCTAGTCATCAGTCTATAACCTATTCCACCGTTATTGGCATTTAGGCTGACATGGGACCAGCACAGAGTTCTGATTCATTATTTACTTTCAGTGTAGACATACAATTCTGCTTGTTATTCATTTGGTTCATCTGGAATTAATTCCAGGATTCTGCTGCAGGCATGGAACTGAAGAATATTGACTCCACCACATATCCAGGGTTGCAAGCCATCAGGTGATTCCTGTGGTTGCAGGCGTAGAGGCATTTACTCCGCTAGCTGCTTTCATATGGTCTTTTTTTTATGTGTTCAGGTTTGGGAACCTTGAGGTAATCTGGTGTAGGTATGGTTTTCAGTTGGTACCTTGGTTGTATTGGTTCAATGTCTTCTTCCCATTTGTTTGAGTGGGTGTTCATAGCTAGAACTTGGTGTTGCATGGCTGGAACCTTATGTTTGACTGTTGCAGCTGTGAGATGTTCTTTCGAAGACTTATCCATTGTGGATATTAACTTGGTAATCCAACCAACAGTTGAAGGTTACTCACTGTTGTTAGTTTTAGTAACTTGAAGAAGGATTGTCCCAGTTTCACTGACTTGGTTGAATGATGAGGCCATAGGTGATACTTCTCAGAAGTAACGCAGACGATACACTGTTGTCAGTACTCTGATGATCTTCATCTTTGTAGATTATTAGATCTTGAAGTCCATCCTGGATATTCCTACTAAAATAGGACTTAATCACTCACCCAGTCAGTTGTCTTCAAATTTATCTGTTGCTCGCTATGGAGCTATTGAGCGCAGCAGTCCATGGGTATTTCTAGATGCAGACTATGGTTAGGACATTCACTTTCTGGCTGTTGACCCAGGATCCAGGTTTAGTGATATAGTCCCACCACATTCAACCACCACCTGCTTCTCTTCTATAGAAAAGGGATGACAAGAATACAACACGGGCATTAACCTACTGTGTTATGGTAAAAGGTTTACAACACAATTACAAACACAAATACAAAACAACAAGGGGAGAAGGGGAAAGGAGTGGGTGTCCACGTTCCACTGTCCCTCATTGCTGAGTAGAGCCATTCTGACTCTTCATAGTGAGTAAGGTATTTTCTCACTTATATTTTGTTCTGTTGTTACTGGGACTATTGGATGGGTGAAGTCATTCTGTCCATCCAACATGTTGATATTGTCTCTCTCATTACTTGAAGAGAATAGCCTATACAGAATCCCTGTGGTTTCTAATGCCGCGTCTTCCTTTCGGCACTATAATCATCACTAGGTCAAGACTATTCAACATTGGCTTTCTTAAGTACTGACATACACATGGATTCTTACATCAACATCCTCTAATCCCAAGGTGCAACATTAAAATGTATATTCCCACAGGAAAAAGTAACAATCAGAACAGAGAAAATTCTCATACCAGAAAAAAACATACATGTACATTTCTCTGATATTAAGTACATGATAATAATTTAATCATAAAATTTAATGCCGGAGCCAATGGTTTTGAATTTTCTTCAGGGGTTAATCCATAACTAAAACATACATTGTTTTTCCCCACTGCGTACCGCAGATGAGGATAGTAGCCGCTGTGATATATTTTGTCAATGACTGCTATTATTAGGAGTATTTATTAGAATAACTTATGCCGCATGGTCCAGTCTTCTGAATATTGCAAGCAATTTATTCACAATCTTCGCTTCTCTTCCTACTACGGTGAGGTGATGCGGATTGAATCCTATCCGAACATTGATTTCGATCACGCGTTTACTTAATTTGTTCTGGAATTTATATTCTCCAACATGGCATCTCCCTAGCAATATTTTATGAAATGATTACATGTCCCTCCTCATATGGAGTGGTTACTAATCTGTTAACAAAAGAATTGTACTAAAATTTAGCACTATAGTTCCAAGTTACAGATTATGATGTGGCGAAGTATTTTATCCCCTGACTAAGAGTCAGGAATACGCGTAATCATTTGTATGTCCCCGCATGGATAAAATTTCCTTTCTATAGTCCATAGATTATTTGCAGATTTCTAAGCATAGATATTGAGATATATTTCACAATGCATAGAAGTTTTTATTCATATGAATATGAAATTGACAGACACTAGTTCTTTACTATGAAGTATGAATCAGGGGTCTGCTCCTACATTGAGAAAATCTCTAGAATGTGTTTCAGACATGAGAGTTGATACTCTACAGTACACATAATATTCATAGATTATAGGCACTATTAGTTAGATATAAGTTCATAATGCCTATGAAAGATATTAACATAAGAATTTGAAATGGTAAGACCTAGGAAAATTTACAGCGTGGTAGAACATGTGCTTCATTGGTAAAAATAAAATCAGACTCTAGCTTACAAGAACTGTTGAATTATCATTCTAATTAATTCTTAATTAACACACTGGTATATGTACTTTATAAAAATACATGAATACATTTTAATAATGTAGATATAACATACCAATGGTTGCAGCGAGTGATATATTTTTAAGGCAAAGTGCCTTCTCCCCGAAGGGAAAACTTTTACATGTCTGTTCTTTGTGTCGTACTGACCAAAATGGCTACACTGGCCTTTGTTTTTCTATCCGTCCCGGTCTTGCCAGGTACGTGAAAGAAAATAAAGCCAAATAAATTTAGCTGTGCCACGGTCAGTCTATCGCTGTTTTATTGTCTATTCCTACCTAAGCAAGTTACTTAAACAGTAATTGTAAGGGTTTGTTTATTTTTAAGGGAGTCAATAAATAGGAAAGGGTAGGGACGTTTTTATTATATTACATCGAGTCAGTCCTGAATGATGATTAATCAGTAGAATTAATATGTGAGGTGCGGAGATGTAGTTTGAGAGAAGAATGATGAGAGCACCTTGGACAAATAAATAGAGCAATGAAATCTCGGACGAGTAACTGGTTATTCGCATCATAAATGGTCAATCCACATTCTTTGAAATCGTCATGAGAAGAAAAAGACTAAAGCAATATGTGACAACGGGCAAGCTGGAGGGAAAGAGGAGACAAGTAGAAAAGATGCTAGACAGTTTGGCTTCATGTCGTGAAGGAGCATCTTTATCGGAAATTATTTGCTGGACACGAGCCTTGCGTGACCTTAATGCTATTTAATCATTTGAATTGTTTTTGCCTATTATGTAACTGGATTTTGAACTTTATTTCACTGTTTTTATGTAATAATTAATAGTCACTAGGAAGAACGAAATACCACAATGTAATATACAAGTAAATGGTAATATTCTTCAACAAGTGAATCGGTACAATTATCTCGGAACAGTTATAACATCTGATGGGAGATGCCTTGAAGAGATTAGAACAAGAATCGCCATGGCGAAAGTAGCCTTTAGCAGGATGAAAAACATTCTGACCAATAAAAAGATGTCAATTGAAACGAAAAAAAGAGTGTTCAGGGGATACATAGAGCCTATTCTTTTGTATGGATGTGAAACTTGGACAATGAGTAGTCAAGCTGAAAAATCATCTGATGGCTGCAGAAATATGGTTTCTGAGGAAAATGCAAAGAATACCATGGACAGTCAGAAAAACCAATGACCAAGTACAACATGAGATAAATGAAAATCGGAAATTGATTAGAGAAATTAGACGTAGACAGTCAAAATTTTCTGGACATATTTATGAGAAGAAATGGATTGGAGAACTTAGTGACAACTGGCAAGATCGAAGGGAACAGACCATGGGGAACACCGAGAGGAAAATACCTGGATGGCTTGGCCACATGGCATGGACGAGACAGGAACACTGAGCTGATCCACGACTCTGGTGATCGAGTGAAATGGCGAGCCATGACCGTCCACGCTTTTCGGCATGACACATGATTGATTGACAGGGCCGGATTTAGACTTGATAAGGCATTAAGCTATTTGAAATATGGGGCCCTTTATAAGTCCAGATATTCTATGTCAGTGACAAATATGATTTTCGGATACCTAGAGCGTTAAACTGAAATACAATTAAGAAGTATATTTATAGTGAAATAATAAATCTTTAACGTAAAATCATTTTTATTCATAACAAACTTAAAAATGCAAACTCTGGTAAAAAGAAACAAAAGTTCTTTTAAAAGGCACAATTTACAAAAGCTTATTATATCATCTCTTGAAACATGTTATAAGGATTAAGGAATTATATTAAACTAAAATATTTTCTTTCTTGCCTTTGCCAGAGCATAGTCACTGATGACATCATCAAATGATAAACTGCGTAGTTTGTCGCTTTCTATGCACATGAGACTGAGGGAACATAATTTATCTTGAGTCATTGTTGTTCTAAATTCATTATTTATCCTCTTCAGCTGAGAAAAAGATCTTTATCCAGAGCAATTTGCAACCATCATACTAAGAAACAATCTCAAAATTGCTTCTACATTAGGGAATGCTGATTGGACACGATCGTTAAATATTATCCTATACAGATCCTGATGTGTCAGACTATCTTGTTCCACTGAACTATGGGCTTGACTATGTCTAACATATTGATGAAAATGCTTGACTTCTCCTACAAGATTCATGTCCACATCTTCAGGATATGTTTGGCATAAAGCACTAACTCCTTCATGAATCTCTTCTTCTGTAGCTTCTAGTTTTGTTAAGAATGAAAACTTTTTTGCAGCATCATTGTATACTGAGGCCCTCTGTTCCAGACTTGACTCTAATGCATCCATCACAGGTATAAATGTTTTGATTCTAAACTTGTCTCTTGGCTCAAGGTTCTCTAAAGCATAATCTTCATCATCATTGATATGCCTTCTTCTATATCTTCTTTTCTTGTAATCAACATCAGGCAATTTTTTCTTTGCTTCTTCTTCAAAATGATCGAAAAAATCCCTGGAACCTTTAACAAAATCCGAAAGTGAAGCATACAATTTCCTACATACATCTAGACTAATTTGGGGGTCTTGCAGTGATTGACTAGTCTTGTGAAATTCATCCAGCAAGTAACTCCACAAATATAACAATACTATAAATTCAAACTCCTCTATTTTGTTCAAAATGTTTATGGAAGACATGCTGTTGCCCAACACCAGTGTGATGTCATACCTGACTAAGGTTTGCGTGAGTATCCGTTGTCCCATGTCTGGCTTATTGGTGTGCAGACTGGTGGTCCCTCGCCGTGCAGGCAGATACTCTCCGACCTCAGAAGAATCAGCGATTCTAGGACGCACGACTAAGACGTGTCAGTAGGTCTTGGCCAGTATAAAACTTGTCCCTGGTGCCTTGGAAACACCCCTGCGTCCCAGAGGTACTTGTAATTTAAGTCCCCAAGTCAGAGACGAGAAATCAACTTTTTAGTCCAACTGACCGGTGTAGGGGGTTAACCCGCTACCTCGGCATCAGCACACCGGATATTAAAGAACGAGCACTCTTATCAATTTGACCAAGCTGAATTTATTATCTAACAGTAACTTAATTTCTGTGTCTTACTATTGCACCCAGCCCCTAGCTTGCTGGCTTTCGTATCTCAGACACATAATCAGACTGAAACTGATACCATTAATATTGGGGCTCTTCGCTGGTTATTCAAAATGGGGACGGAGCATGTGTGTGAATGTTCCGAGTGCTGTAATGTCTTTCCTCAACACTTCAATTGTTATACAGCAATAAATATTGTAACAAATAGTATAATATATACATATACTATATACATATAATATATAAATAGTAACAAATATTGTGTAAATGCCTACCTGGCCTATCAGCTATATGTTTATTAATAAAAACGGGGAAAGCCTCTTATTTCCGTCAACTATTAATAGAATTTAGGAAATTTTAAACATTGAAGGTAAAGATCTGAGAATAATAAGGAACATGTAGTGGCAACAAAGAGCTGCATTAGAATTTACAACCAATTGCAGACTTTTCAACACATTAAAAAAGGTGCCAGACAGGTTTGTGTATATTATCCAGTCTGTTCCATTTGTGCAGTGAATTAATAGTGTGATCCACACACGACATGTCAGGAATATCAGTTGGTGGGCATAATGTAAACAACATGCGTTTTGCTGATAGAGTTGTGGTCACTGAAAATGAAACGCAATTACAGGAAATGTAAGATATAATTGCAATAGAAAGTCAAAACAAAAGGTTTAGCGTGATTGACGGAAAACTAGAAGTAATAATTGTAGATTAACGGAAAACTAGAAGTAATAATTGTTGATTAACGGAAAACTAGAAGTAATAATTGTTGATTAACGGAAAACAAGAAGTAATAATTGTTGATTAACGGAAAACTAGAAGTAATAATTGTTGATTAACGGCAAACTAGAAGTAATAATTGTTGATTAACGGCAAACTAGAAGTAATAATTGTGGATTAATGAAAAACTAGAAGTAATAATTGTTGATTAACGGAAAACTAGAAGTAATAATTGTTGATTAACGGAAAACTAGAAGTAATAATTGTTGATTAACGGAAAACAAGAAGTAATAATTGTTGATTAACGGAAAACTAGAAGTAATAATTGTTGATTAACGGCAAACTAGAAGTAATAATTGTTGATTAACGGCAAACTAGAAGTAATAATTGTGGATTAACGGAAAACTAGAAGTAATAATTGTTGATTAACGGCAAACTAGAAGTAATAATTGTTGATTAACGGCAAACTAGAAGTAATAATTGTTGATTAACGGCAAACTAGAAGTAATAATTGTTGATTAACGGCAAACTAGAAGTAATAATTTTTGATTAACGGCAAACTAGAAGTAATAATTGTTGATTAACGGAAAACTAGAAGTAATAATTGTTGATTAACGGCAAACTAGAAGTAATAATTGTTGATTAACGGCAAACTAGAAGTAATAATTGTTGATTAACGGAAAACTAGAAGTAATAATTGTTGTAAAACAATTGTATACCCAAATACAACATCAAAGTGAATGGAACCAATCCCAACCAGTGAATGTATATAAGTATTTTTTTTTTGTGCATATCCTTTACAGGACATCGCTGTCACCACCAGCATCTTTCAGCTGTATGTTGATTTCCTGGCAAGATTGCGCGCAGTAGTTTGCCATTGCTTTCTGAGCGGCCGGCTCATTTACCCCATAAGTTATATAAGTATTTGGGTACTTAAATAACAGCAAATGGAAGACGCATTCATTCATTATGTGCCATGCCATAAGCGTGGGCGGTCATGTTCTGCCATCTCACTCGATCACCACATCAGCTCCGTGTTTCTGTCTCGACCATACCACGTGGCCAAGCCATCCAGGTATTTACTTCTAGGTCTTCCCCTTGGTATGTTCCCTTCGATCTTGCCAGTTGTCACCAAGTTCTCCATTTCATTTCTTCTCATAATATGCCAAAAAAATTTTGACTGTCTACATCTAATTTCTCTAATCAATTTACGATCTTCATTTGTTTCTTGAAGGACTTGTTCATTGGTTTTTCTACCTGTCTATAGTATTCTTTGCATTTTCCCCAGAAACCACATTTCCACAGCCATCAGATGTTTTTCAGCTTGTCTATTCATTGTCCACGCCTCACATCCATATAAAAGTACAGGTAGCACTTCAACACTCTTTTTCTGGTTTCAGTTGATATCTTTTTATTGGTCAGTATGTTTTTCATCTTGCAAAATGCTTCCTTCGCCATGGCAATTCTTGTTCTAATCTCTTCAAGGCATCTCCGATCAGATGTTATGACTGTTCCAAGATAGTTGTACCGATTCACTTGTTTAAGAATATGCCCATTTACTTGTATATTACATTGTGGTATTTCTTCCTTCCTGGTGACGACCATAATCTGTTTCTTCTTACAATTCAATTCTAACCCCAGTTGTTCACTGTGTGTAACAACCACATCTACTAATTGTTGCAGATCCTGTGCATTGTCTGCAATCAATACTATTCATTGGCACCTTTCCGTCTTGACAGACGATAGTTTGGTACATTGTGCTTAAAAAAGGCTTAATAACTACGATCCATGGCGGTGGCGAGTGTGAGCATTATAGAGGCCACCATCTGAGCGTGAGTGAATGTATATACCGTCATCCTGATCACGAAAGGCATATTTCAGTAGAAGTGAAAAGTATATCCCAAAGAGGGTGGGGGATAGTACACAACCTTGCTTAACTCCACTCTTGATTTCAAACTCTTCTGAAGTTGAGCCATCAAACTTGATTATACCCTTCATGCCTGTGTGGAACGATTCCACAATGGACAGAAGAGTTGGTGGGCAATCTTCTTTAGTGCTTTGAACAAACCCTCACGACTGACCAAATCGAATGCCTTTGTGAGGTCGACGAAGGCAATAAACAGTGGCTGATTTTGTTCCCGGCATTTTTCTTGCATCTGTCGCAATGAGAATATCATATCAATGGTAGACCGGTTCTGACGGAAGCCGCACTGTGATTCGGGGTAGACTTGATCTCCCAGGACTTGAAGTCTGTGCAGGAAAATTCTGGCAAATACTTTCCCAACAATACACAGAAGTGAGATACCCCTGTAGTTGTTACAGTCGCTCCGATCTCCCTTGCTCTTATACAGCGTTATGATGTTTGAATCTTTGAAATCCTGTGGGACTTGTCCTTCTCGCCAGCATAGCTCTATTAGCTGGTGGATCTGTAGAGCGAGTGTGTCTTGCCCACTCTTGATTACCTCTATTGGAATCCCATCATTACCTGGAACCTTGCCAGATGCAAGCTCATTTATAGCACACTTAACTTCTGTTATAGTGAGAAGTGTGTCCAGGTGGTCAAGAGTTGGCAGGGCCTCTATGGCGTTAAGGGCATCATCCGCTAGCTTGGTCTCACTTGAGTAAAGCTCTAAATAGTGCTCGACCCATCTATCCATCTGCTGTTTCTTATCAGAGATAATTTCTCCAGTCAAGGTTTTCAGCGGTGCACTTCTTTTGATCATTGGACCACATGCTTTCTTTATCCCTTCATACATGCTTCTGATGTTTCCCTTATCACTTGCGATTTGAATGGACTCACATAACTTGATCCAATAGTCATTCGCACACTGCCTGGCAGCCTTTTGTACATCCTTCCTCGCTTGCTTCAACTCACTCAAAGTGTTACGCGTTGGTCTTTCCTTGTTTCTTAAGAGAGCTATCTTCTTTTTATCAATCAAGGGCTGCAGTATCTGGCTGTTTGCCGCAAAACAGTCCTGCCTCTTATGATCCACAGTGCCGTAAACCCCTACCGCTGTTTTATAAATAGTTAAGTTTACTCCATTTATCATTTACTATACAATTTTCTGATGTATCATTGAAAGCGTCTTCAAGTTGCTGTTGAAATTCAAAGCACTTTCCAGGATCGTGAGTGTTAGTAATATTAATCCTGGGGCTAGACTTGTGTTTAGCTGTGTAGATTCTCTTTGGTCTCAGTCTAACCCTTGCAACAACCAAAGAATGATTTGTATCAGTCAGCACTGTGGTAACTTTGAGTTAATGATGTATGGTTCAGATGTTGTCTCCGTATTATAATGAAGTCCAGCTGATGCCAATGGCTGGATCTTGGATGTTTCCATGTGACCTTATGCATCTCTTTTGTTTTAAAAAAGGAGTTTGTAATACATAGGTCATTTCTAGTGCAATGCTCCAGCAGCCTTTGCCCATTATGATTCATGCGACCGATGTTGTATTTTCCAAGGCACACTGGCCATGAACTCGAGTCCTTGCCCACACGAGCATTGAAATCACCGAGCATATAAATGTAGTCGGATTTTGGAACTGCCTTGATCGCAGAGTCTAGCTGCTCGTAGAACGTATCCTTCACATCATCAGAGGAAGCGAGTGTCGGTCCATATGCAGTGAGAATGGTGGCAAATCCACAAGAGGTTGCCAAGCGCAGTGATAATAATCTTTCATTACCTCCAGCTGGGATACCAATCATTCCCAGTAGCGAATTCTTCACTGCAAAGCCCACACCATGTTGCCTTTTTTCTGCCTGCCCTCTTCCCTTCCAAAAAAAGGTGTAATTGTTTTCCCTGAGTGACCCTTCCTCAGCGAGGCGAGTCTCCTGCAGGCCAGCAATATCAATGTTAAGACGATTGAGTTCAGCATCAATCACAGCCGTTTTTCTCACATCGGTAATATTTGTCAAGTCAGTGGAAAATCCTGGACACGTGGTTCTCACGTTCCAGGTTGCAAGCCGTAGCTTGAGGTTTTTATTCTTTTTATTAGTACCTGGTGCATTGGTTTTACAGCCTGCGATTCAGATTTTGTCCTAGCCCCAAGCACCCATTGAAGCAGGCAGGCTGTGGCGGATCAGCACCCAATTGGCTGGGGGCTGCCCAGCTTGAGGCGGGCGGTAGCTGATCAGTGACACCTGTAGGTGTCTCCCACCGTCAGAGGCAACGCGTGGCGCCCCATGTCTACGCCAACTGACAAGGACTTATAACCCGTAACAGTTGCCTCTCGCTTTGATTCCGAGACCGGTTAAGACCAGGGATGGAGTTATTGCCTCTCCATAGCACAAAGCCTGGGATAAAATAAAGAAACCATGTGTTGCCCATGCAGCATGATCCCTCTCTCGGCCTGCCTAGTTCACTCCAGAGGAAAGTTGACACCTATAATCTGGAACAAGACAAGCTGCACAAGCTGCCGGATCAGCAAAGCAATGCTCTAACTGTCCGCCTGTCGGAGCTTCGATCCTAGACCAGCTGCCAACCAAGACTTAGGGCCTGGTCTGCCCTACCATGACTTATTTTGTCTTTGGGTTGCATTTCCTCGCACCAGGATAAGGCTAGTACCCTCCCAATTGCGCTCTTCCGCCCGAAGCCGTTGGCACAATGTGGGGTGTCGGGTTTGGTAAGCGCCGCCCAACATTCGGCGCTGACAGAAAGCAGGTAGTACCGTCTACTGTTATACGGTAGCTCAGTCATATCTGACTAAGACCTGACTGACAATCAATACTATATCATCTGCATATCTAATGTTATTGATGTTTCGTCCTCCAATGCTGATTCCATTTATATTTTCTACATTTCTGAAAATATTTTCACTGTATAGGGAAAAAAGATCTGGAGACATTACACATCCCTGCCTAACACCTCTCTTAATAGGCTGATATTGTCCCACTTCATTATCAATCCTTATGGCAGCTTGTTGTTTCTAATATATGTTTTTTATAAGTCTTATAAGTCTTTCCCATCAATTTGTAGATCTGCAAGCATATCCACCAAGATATCGTGAACAGAATGGTTTATTAGTACGAATATTTTTTTTTCTTTCTGGCTTCGAGTCAAAGGCGTTATGGGCGCAGTTCCGGCATACACGCTTTCGAAACGCAGCTGCAGACGATTTGTCAGCAAACCGCCTTGCGTTGGTGTTTTACGAAATGATATGAATAAAATTGGGTATAACTGCGGTAAAGCTGTGAAAATGTAAACAATATAAAATGACACAAAGTAGTGCAGCTTTACATAACAGATTTACGACACATAATTTAAAACTATTTTTATTCTTTTATTACATGGGAAATAATTTCATCTAGGTTGAAGTCAATCTTTAGCAATCAAGGGGAACAATTATAGATTTCACTATACTTGTACTGATAGCTATTTTGCAAGAGAACTGTATGTTTATATCTGTAACAATTTTACTCATATTTTGGAGGGTATCAATTGAATGTTACCATTATAAAAGCTTTACAGAATTTTGATTATTAATTAAAATTTCAGAACTAAATATTTGTGTAATATATATTATTTAGTAAATAATTTATTTCTTTATCTGCTAGGCCGCATCTGACTAAACAAAAGATAGGTTTACACTGGTTTTTCTTCACAACGTTTGACACAACCCCCAGTAAGACGCTTGGAAATTCCTCTTTGACCTCTAGATTGTAATGGGTCAATTACATGGAGTGCATTTTGTACGCAAAAGACATTGCTCTACAAGCCATCGAACCTTTCTTTACTCCACTGGTTGCAAAGCCAAAAAACACACAGAGATCATCTGGCTGCTACGGTTAAAGCCGTTATTCCAAAACATTTGACGTTTTCGAGACACAAAAAAAAAACAAACAAACCAGGATGTAGAGCAACAATGTCAATTTGTCCATGTTGTCTCTCCTGCCCACCATGGTACGAAACCCTTGGTGCTGCTTGTGGAATAACGGCTTTAACCGTGGCAGCCAGATGTTCTCTGTGTGTTTTTGGCTTTACAACCAGTGGAGTAAAGACAGGTTCGATGGCTTCAAGAGCAATGTCTATTGCGTACAAAAAGCAGATTGGACTCCATATAATTGCTTCACTTCAGTCAGTAGGGCAAGGTGGCTTCTCAACGGTGGCAGTCATCAGCAACGCCTTACTAGGGGATGTTTGGGGCTTTATTGTACACAGATGTGTGTGCTCTTGTATGTGAACAATATTACACAACCCTGTTTCACTCCCGTTTCCACTGAGAACTAGTCCGATTCTGTTCTCACGCAGCAACGTTGGTATATTTGGTCGGAAAACCATAGATATTAAGTAGATTCCAAAGTGAAGGACGGCGGATACTGTCAACGGCTTTTTGAAAGTCGACAAAGTTGGTGATTAATTTTGACTGGAATTCTACAGAGTCTTCAATGATTATTCTAAGAGTGAAAATGTGGTCTATACATGACCGTTTTGATCTGAAGCCAGCTTGTTCTTCTCTGAGCCTTTCATCTATAGACTTTTTCAATCTCTCAAGTAACATGCTACAAAAAAGTTTTCCTGGTACTAACAGTAGGGTGATACCACACCAGTTATTACAATCATACATATCACCTTTTTTTGACACTGTTGTGGTGGGGATTCGTTTTGCCAGATTTCATTAATCAGCTGTAACAAACGTTGTAAGGTATTCTCATTTACTGCTTTGAGCATTTCACCTGAGATGTCGTCTTCACCAACAGCTTTGTTGTTTTTGAATAACGAAGACACAAACAATAGATTGCACGATTTATTGCCTGGCATATTTCGCTGCATCTCGTCAGGTACATACTGCAGAAATCACACAACTTACGTGAATTAACTAGATAAATCCTTCAACCTGATGCGAACATGTGTATATTTCAGGTTGAAGGATTTATCTAATTAATTCACGTAAGTTGTGTGATTTCTGCAGTATGTACCTGACGAGATGCAGCGAAATATGCCAGGCAATAAATCGTGCAATCTATTGTTTGTGTCTTCGTTATTCAAATTCATCACGGGAAAACATTGTTTTGAGCTTTGTTGTTCTTCAAATTTTTTATGGCTGCTTTAATCTCTTCCATGGTAAATGACTCACAGGAGGCATCTAGTGGTGGCATGGTGATTTCTCCATCCAGGTTGGGAACACTGTCAGGCTGCGGTCTATTTAATATTTCTTTGAAATGCTCTGCCCAGCGTTGCTTTTGGTGGACATCGGATAACAGTAGTTTACCTTGTTTGTCTTTGATGGGTTTGTTTGGTGTAGGTGAGTGATTGAGTGAACATTTTTAATAAAGAGCACTAAATAATAATAATAATAATAATAATAATAATAAATAATAATAATAATAAAGTTAGTAAGAAACATCCATTTATTCTTCCTACATATGTTGGTGATAAAATAAAAATATTGAAACAAAAAAAAAAATAAATAAATAAATAAAAATCGACATGTTTTCTGCCCTTAGACTGGAACAGTAGAAAGTAATGAAACTTCTGAATGTGCAGAAGAAACTGCTTTGCCTTGCACAGTGTTGCATCTCCCTTTGAGGAAAATGCACCACAATCGACCCTAAAAAGCACCAACATTTTTTGGAAAGCACCAAAAAAAAAACAAACAAGGTAGCACATTGTAATTTATTATTATCACTTCATATTACAATGAAATAGCATGAGTCGCATTTCTGAAAATGAAGAGTATCTTATGCAATAAGTCGCTATCAATAAATGTAAGAGAGTGCTGAAATGCTATATAGAACCAGTTTTGCTGTATGGCAGCGAATCTTGGAATGTAAATGAAAAAATTAGGAAGAACTTAGAAGCAACAGAGATGTGGTTTTTAATACGAATGTTGCAAATTCCTTGGACTGCCAGAGTAACTAACAACGATTGCCTGAAAGAGGCTAATGAAACTAGAACACTATATACAATAATAAGAAATAGACAAACAGCTTTCTTTGGTCATGTGATGAGAAGAGAGGCATTGGAGAACATCGTGACAACTGGAAAGATCGAGAGGAAGAGAGGCAGAGGCAGACCAAGAGAAATGATGCTGGACAGATTGAGACGGTGGCTTGGAGGAATATCATCAGCAGAGTTGATCCAGAACACCAAAGACCGAGATCTGTGGAGAGCCATGAACGCCTACGCCAGCCGGCACGGTACTTGATGATGATGATGATGATTACAATGAAGTTTATTCCAGATCCGCCAAATCCCAATCAGAACTACTCTCGAGCCAAAAAAGCACTAAATTGCAATAATATTTTTTGGGAAATCACTAAAACAAGCTCTGGCGGTATTCATTCAAAATGTTATAAAGTAGCACATTATAATTTATTATTATCACTGAATATTAGAATGAAGTTTATTCCAGATCTGCCAAATCTCAGTCAGACAACTGCTCTTCAGTTTCTGTATCTATTTCCTGCTGTGTTTGCTCTTGCAATGATAATGATGCTGATTGAAAGAAACGTGTATATGATTCCTGTGATCCAATTTTTCGTAGAATATCCTTAGGTAGTTTTCATTCAAAGCAGCATTTGTCATATCTTTTCATTCCATATCTAATAGTCAAAACAGCTGTCAAACTCTTTATGCTCAGTCTATTCCGCAATTTTGATTTTATAAATCCCATCTGACTGAAAATACGCTCCACGTCCGCATTAGAATGAGGTAAAATTAGCACAGTTAAAGCTAAATCTGCAAGATCTTGGAGAGGATTTTCACCGGTGGCATCTCTGTATGAGGCTATTTCTGCCCACAGTCCAAGTATGTCAGAGGTCTGTGTCCACTGCATATGATGAAGTTTTCCCCACTGGAAATCGATACGTGTGAGAGTAGTTGCATCTTCTACAAACATTTTAGCAAGATCAATATACAGGGCGTCATTGGCTGTAGACATTCATTTTCACTAAGACATGATATGAACTGCAAAACTCGAACGTTATCGGGCAAGCGTAATCGCAGCTGTGTCAACAGCTCTATTAAAAACTATGATTCACCTTCCACGAATTTCTTTCTCATCAGGAAACTTGTAGCCTGCTATTTCTTTCTCAAACTCATAACCTAGATTGGGATTAGGATCTAAATAATCTTGAATAGCATCACTTTCTGCTATTTTTTCCCCCAGGAACAGCAATCTTTGAACTGAAAGAATCAGTAAGTTGGACAAGATCGCTGAGTAGTTTTGTTGGATCCTGTATATCTGCTTCGAATTTCTTATTCACACTTTGAACTTCTCCGAGAATATGCTTGAGAAATATGAGATATACATAGTTTTTCATGTCGCTAAACATAGAATGTAGAAGGTCTGCTGTATAACAGCGATCGTTGAGTCTTGCTATATCAAAATGAGTTCTGAGCTCGACCCACCGATGCAATATTCTGACAATGGCAGATTGAAGGACATCCATCGTGTCTGGCTTAATTGAGCAACCGTCAGCGGATGTTGTCCATCATTTAATAAAGAAAAAAGCTCCTTGTACTTTGCTTGACGAAGACTTGAGTGAGAAAATCAGTTATATGTTTCTCTAATCATGAACTCTATGTTCCTGGGCAGACAAGCAGCTGCAGCTTGTGACACTGCCAGCTGAAGGGAATGACATACACACCTAACTAGTACCAGATGAGGAACTTCGGATTTTAATTTTGTATATACTCCATTGTTTACACCTGTCATAACAGATGCATTGTCAGTGCCGAGTGCAACTAGTCTTTGCAACTCAAATCCATTCTTGTTTAAACAATCTTTTAACGCATTGCATATTGCCTGCGCGTTGCAGTCACTCACTTCAACTAAATCGTATTAAAGGGAGTTAAATTACTTGAATATTGCACGGTAATGTACTAAGACTGTTTTACTCCTTCACTTCAGTTCAAATTCGGCTTTTTAGTGTCCCCAAAATGATTTATTAAAGTAGTTTTTACCCACCCAAAAAAGCAATAAAAAGCACAAAAAATAAAATAATTGTCAAGGTCAATGTAGGCATAGACAGTATACAGCATGGAGAAAACAATCAAAGAAAATACTAACGCATATTTGACAACTGCGTCAAGCATGGCTAAGAGATCATGGCCTCCACAAGACGTACTCGAATGGGTAGTAGAACAAGAAGCCAAGAACGCGACCGTCATATCAGGATACGAACATGCAACAAAATTGCAAAGGGCAGTCTCCGTGCTGCATGGGTAGACAGCATTCGGAAGTCACGCTTGACATGATTCACCAGGATGTATGCACCCGGACACGCGGTGTAAAGGGCCATGGCCAACTGGCAAGCAACGCACGATACAACCAATACAAGCGGCAATATGCACTGGCATGTCCGATTTTGTCAATGTAGTCCCTTCTGGCTGATACCGACGCGTCTCTGATCTAGTTTGATTACATGAAGTGAAAGTGAAGCCTGGCCAAGCATGTCGATGTTGTCTTCAAGGGCTGGCGAGAAAGGAGATTTGCAGCCAGCTCGTCTTAGTAGCAATGACTGACTGACTGTTTGGCACCTTGCCGTCTTGACAGACGATAGTTTGTAAATTGGAGTTATATCTCGCCATAACACAAAGCCTGGGCTGAGGGCTGAGTTTAGAGACCATGTGGTGCCCTTGCAGCATGATCCCCCTCTCAGCATATCTGGTTTACTCCTGAGGAAAGGTGACAACAATACATCTGGAGCAATACAAGCTGTAGAAGCTGCCGGATCAGCAAAGCAATACTCTAACTGTCCGCATGACGGACCTTCCATCCTAGACCAATCGCCAACTAAGGCTTAGGGCCTGGTCTGCCCTGCCATGACATTTAGTCTCAAGATTGCATTTCCTCACACTAGGGTAAGGCTTGCACCCTCCCAATTGCAATCCTCCTTTCAAAGCCGGTGGTACAAGGTGGGGTGTCGTATTTGGTGATCGCCGCGCAAAATTCGGCGCTAACAGAAAGCAGGTAGTACCATCAACCAAGGCTGGATTTAGACTTGATAAGGCCCTAAGCTATTTAAAATATGGGGCCCTCTATAAGTCCAGATATTCTATGTCAGTGACGAATATGATTTTCGGATACCTAGAGGGTTAAACTGAAATACAATTAAAAAGTATATTTATAGTGAAATAATAAATCTTTAACTTAAAATCATTTTTATTCATAACAAACTTAAAAATGCAAACTCTGGTAAAAAGAAACAAAAGTTCTTTTAAAAGGCACAATTTACAAAGGCTTATTATCTAATCTCTTGAAACATGTTATAAGGATTAAGGAATTAACAATCAATCAATCATGTGCCATGCCGGAAAGCGTGGGCGGTTATGACTCGCCATTTCACTCGATCACCAGTGTCATGGATGAGCTCAGTGTTCCTGTCTCGTCTACGCCATGTGGCCAAGCCATCCAGGTATTTTCCTCTCGGTCTTCCTCTTGGTCTGTTCCCTTCGATCTTGCCAGTTGTCACCAGGTTCTCCAATCCATTTCTTCTCATAACATGTCCAAAACATTTTGACTGTCTACGTCTAATTTCTCTAATCAGTTTACGATGTTCATTTGTCTCCTGTAGTATTTGGTCATTTGTTTTTCTGTCTGTCCATGGTATTCTTTGCATTTTCCTCAGAAACCACATTTCCACAGCCATCAGATGGTTTTTCAGCTTGACTGCTCATTGTCCAAGTTTCACATCCATACAAAAGAACAGGCCCTATGTATCCCCTCAAAACTCTTTTTCTCGTTTAAATTGACATCTTTTTATTGGTCAGAATGATTTTCATCTTGCTAAAGGCTACTTTCGCCATGGCGATTCTTGTTCTAATCTCTTCAAGGCATCTCCCATCAGATGTTATGACTGTTCCAAGATAATTGTACCGATTCACTTGTTGAAGAATATTTCCATTTACTTGTATATTACATTGTGGCACTTCTTCCTTCCTAGTGACGACCATAACCTGAGTCGTTTTACAATTTAATTCTAACCCCAGTTGCTCACTGTGTACAACAACCGCATCTACTAATTGTTGCAGGTCCTGCGCATTGTCTGCAATTAATACTGTATCATCTGCATACCTAATGTTATTGATGTTTCGTCCTCCAATGCTGATTCCATTTATATTTTCTACATTTCTGAAAATATTTTCACTGTATAGGGAAACAAGATCTGGAGACATCACACATCCCTGCCTAACACCTCTCTTAATTGGCTGATACTGTCCCACTTCATTATCAATCCCTATTGGAGCTTGTTGTTTCCAATATATGTTTTTTATAAGTCTAATGTCTTTCCCATCAATTTGTAGATCTGCAAGCATATCCACCATGTTGACATGTCTCACTCTATCAAAAGCCTTTCTATAGTCAATAAAGCAAAGATGTATATCCTTGTTTACTTCTATAGCACGTTCAATAACTGTTCGCAGCATATACACAGCATTTACTGTACCCTTTCCTTCTAAAAACCCACATTGTACTTACCCTATTTCGGGTTGTATCTTCTTCCTCACTCTTTGCATGATAATTCTTAGCAAAATCTTTGTGATGTGGCTCATTATACTAATTGTTCCATGTTGATCACATTCCAAGGTTCCTGATTTCTTTGGGATTGCAATAAATACAGAGTTACATAATTCAGGAGGTATATCTCCAGTATCATATAATGTGTTCAGCAGTCTGGTGACTTGCTCTAGTCCAAATTATTCTAAAGCTTTAATCATTTCTGTTGTGATGTTATCTGCACCGAGGGTCTTGCCAGCTTTCATATGCTTAAGAACATTTCGAACCTCCATCTCCAAAATTGGCGGTCTGTCAGCAACTTGCTCGCGATTTGCCATATAATTTAGAGTGATGGAATAAGGTCGACATTTGATGGGGGTCTTATCAGTCAGAATAATGGAATCCTCTATTCTGTCTGTCTTTCCTGGGATGTCGGAGAAAATGTCCTTGTACTCTGTCACAAAATCTATCATCTGTCGTCGTTGCTCGTCCGTAAGTTTGGTTTCTATCCGTATGCTATCGATGGTCCCAGTCGTGTCTACAGTAGGGACTGGTAATTCTATTCCGTCGTCATCTGTTTGGTTAAGTACTGATGTGGTATTAGCTGTGTGTGCTGTTACTTTGCTAAGTGTATTTGCGATGTCGTTGTCGTGTGTCACCTTACCTAGTGTAGTTGTGTTGTGTACGTCTGTTGTCCGATTGATTGGCGTGGGTGCATTTTGTTCGTCTGTCGGTAGTTCTTGTCGTGAGAAATATGGTTTCAGCATGTTGATATGAAATATCTTTAATTTTCCCTTTATCGATATTTCATAGTCAACATCCGATACTTTCCGTTCGACGTTGAATGGCCCTTGCCAAGATGTTAGCAACAAATTACGTTTATCTGGTAGTAAAAGCAGAACTTTCTGATTAGGTTCAAGGTGTATTGTTTTAGCACCCTTATTTGCATACTCGCGGTGCATCTGTCCTTTCCTCTCCAAAGATGCTTTGGCTATTTCACACGCTTTCATAATTCTGTTACCATCTCATATGGTGTTACTGCTGTTGGATTTTCTGGTAAGTTAGTAATTAGCTGATGGTATATTGATAGGGGTCCACGAGGGTTCACCCCATACACTAGTTCAAAAGGTGAGAAACCCGTACTTGAGTGCGGAATTTCTCGATGGGAAAATAGCACAGCTGGTAATAGCGTGTCCCATTCAGCTGGGTTTTCGGCTGTTATTTTTGCCAGCATGTGTTTCAGATCTCCGTTATTTTTTTCTATGATGCCGTTACTCATTGGGTGGTACGATGTACATAAATGCTGCTGTATTCCTAACAATTCTGTTAAGGCTTGCATAGCAGCCGAAATAAACTGGTTTCCACGATCTGATAAAATCGTTCGCGGAAAACCAAAACGACAAAATAAGTGCAAAAATACATTTGCCACATCTTTGGAGGTGATGTATTTTAGTGGAATTGCTTCGATCCACCTGGTACATGTATCCACGAGCGTCAGTATGAAACGGTTTCCCTTGTTCGACACCTGATTCAGGGGTCCAACAATATCGACCGCTACACACTCAAATGGTCTTGATGCCAATAATGACCGTTGAACTTCGGCCGTCACATGCTTACCCTTTCTTACAAGATGTTGACAAATAGTACATGAACGACAGAAAAATTTTATATCAGTACAGAATTTAGGCCAGTAGAAGTGTGACAAAATTCTGGCTCTGGTGTTGTCATAGGCCAAATGTCCAGCAAACGGTGACTCATGTGCGATCTTTAGCACATTTTGTCGGTATGTTACAGGTTACACAGTTTGCTGAATTTCATGGTTATTATTTGTGTAATAACGCATGAGAATTCCGTTGTGTATTCTAAAATACCAAGATGTATTTTTAGTCACTTTCGCTCGCTCACCTAACAATTTAAAATAAGGTGCGATAGTTTGATCGGTGCGTTGTGTCTCGATAAATTCTTGTCGAGTATTATTGTTAGTAGCACCGCAGGGTGTTAACAGCTGTAACATCTCATGTTGCAGGTCAATGTAGTGTGTTTGCGTTTCTGACCTTGTTACAGCATTAGCCAGCTTCGTTTCCTTCCGGGCTAATATCTCATCGTCAGTACATTTCTTTAATGAAGCTAAACATCCTAAAATAAGATCCGTGCTAGGGTCTTGCAGGATTGCGCACGTAAATGTGCCGGTAAGGAAGGGGGTATTTATATGCGCTTTCGCCAGTGGGTATTTCTCAATTGTTCCCGAGAAAGTACGGCATTTGACAGATTCACCTGTGTAATCTTCTGGTCTCACAGCTCTTTTCTCAGGCCAAGTAAAGTGCTGCCGCTGTCCAGTAAACAATGGCATGGTTGATTATTGACTAGTGCATCGTAGAACTTCAAATTACCTCTGGAGGCATTAGCTGCACTAGTATCTTCGATGGAATATGGAATAATTTGACCACATTTTAATTTTCCATCCGCATGAAACCGGTGACATGTATCACATTTATTGAAATCATGTATATCAGTAACTACTGCCACACTTTCACACACATTCTCTGGTAGTACATTCTCAAGTTCAGAGTCAATCACACTATCATCGTCAGATGACGTATCGATGAGCATAGCATTGTTTGCCTTCATTCTTTGCCTGCCCAGACACTTCGCAGAATAGTGTCCATAGCTCGAACAAAAATAACATTTAATAGCACGTTTAAACGAATTTCTCCTATTTTCTTGCTTCTTTATGACCGTTTCTAAATGAGATGGATATGCTGGGTTCTTGTCGCACATAGAATAACTAGGATGATATAATTTGCAATATCTGCACAGTGGAGGTTTTTGATAAGGCTGGTCTTTCCTACGATACTCTTTTTGCCTATAGGATCTATTAGGTTCGTTTTTTTTACAAAGGCAGTGATCTCAGTATCATGGATGGTGGTTCTAAAGATATCACGATTTGCAGAAAAGTAAGCCGACCCCCGTTTTTCTAGCGCTTGAATGGATTTTATGTCTGCCTGTTGGAGGAACTTTGCGAAAGGGGTAGGGACTGTGGATATAGCCTTATCCACTACCATTAGATCTTGTAGTTTATCAAAGCTTTTACCCACTTTTGCCGCCTTAAGCCATTTATTAAATGTACTTTGCACGTTAGAGACGTAATCTAGGAAAGTTTCAGTAGGTTTCGGCTTTATTTGTGAGTACTGAATCTGATACCCAGGAGCATCAAGTAGGAAGTGTTGCATGATTTTATCGTGGATGTACTGATAGTTACTCCTTAGTTCTGTAGGTATTGATTCTATCACTTTTAATGGCTCCCCACTGAGATTTCTCATGTAGATCATTGCCCAATCTTCCAACGGTATTTTCTGCGTCTTAAGTTGAAACTCTATGTTCTCAGTCCATGCTGAGATAGAATCGCCTACGCTGTATGGCTTGATCAGTCCTTTATATTTGGAAAATTTATTTTGCTCCTCCTGGCTCTTTTGTTTACTAGAGGCTATTTGAATGTTTTACTCTATCTCTAACTCTTTCATCTTTAAATTTGTCTGTGACTCTGTCTCAATTTGCTTCTGTTTCATGGCAAGATCTAACTCTAACTGTTTCTGTTTCGTGACTTCTTCTTCTGCTTCTTTCATATCTTTTTGATGCTGTCTTTCTAATGCTCTTTCATCTCTATCTAGAGCAGCTTTTCTCTCTGCTTCTTCTCTCTGTCGAGCTATTTCTTCTTTGTATCTTTGATCAACCAATTTCTCTAATTCCTGTCCAGTATGGCCTAGTGCTTTGCCTGTCTGGATGCAGTCATTTAACGATGCCATTTAATGATTTTATGTTATTTTACAATAATAATATTTCAATTTCACACAATAGTTGTACAGTTATATGTTAGTTATTTACATTGTCACTGAAAATAAAGATGCATCGTTAAAATGGTCAGTATCAAAATTATTCGAAAATGTTCTCATTTAATCGGTTGAAAAAACTGGCACTTGAGATGTTCCACTGCTGTCTTCCGTACACAAAAATGATTGACTTGATTGGAGAACTGACGCTTCTGTTTAGTAGAGCATCAATACTTTAGAAATCATGTCTATGCTACAAATAAATGTTCATCTTTCATGCGGCTGATCAATACCAAATGTGATTTGGATAATGATAAATGATGTTAATGAATGAATGTTATGATAGTATCAATGATCGTCATGATTTGTAAGATGATTCGTCATATGAATGTCACTGTCGTCTTGTCTTCACTTTCTATCTTGCTTGGTATAACTACGCTCTATGGATTCCGTTTAGTAGCTAATATACTCTTAAATGTGATGAATGTTGACATTGATGGCTGTATCACACAAAATGAAATGTACACGATGGTGTGCTTGAAAACTTTGCGACATATTCGTACATATATTCATTTAACCAAATTCATACACATTTCCTATCACTTTTCGTAGATCACACAATTTCTAAATTATTTTCTCTTAATTGTGGTTCAAGCTCCACAAATGGTACTTTTTAAAGTATTTGGTGTTCACTCACGAAAAACAATTTATTTCAAACATTATATAATAAATAATTCACGTTTGGGTAATTTTACCACCACAAAATAAATTTAGAGTCTATAGACGTTGGTTCAGAAGCTTCTGACACCAAATGGGTCCTGCCTGTAAGCAACTTGCTCGCGACAGGTATTTCAGGACTCCCTACTTTTGCACAACACGAACTAATAACTCGTGTGATTTGCAAAAGGATACATTTTTATTTAGAGCTGATTACAAACAAGCTCTGCGAGCGGAATACTTCATTGACAATAAACATCATGGTATGCTTCACAGATGCAATGAAGAGGTGATAATAATGATACTATTCACTAATTGGAATCTAAAGCCTAGCTATTATCTGTAAACTACATAAGGTTCCTAGCGAACACGTCTGCTCTCTATCCGTCCTTGTCCCAGTATGAGCCACGCTTCTAGTTGCGGGTTCAACTACGGACATTCAGTCCTCCGTGCGCTGGCGAGTTTGCGTGCATACAGTCTCAGCACGCTGGTCAGTTAACTAAAGTAACTGGTATTCTCTAGTTACTCGTCGAGAGGCGAGTTTCCTATACTCTTGGGAAACCCTCGCTCATAAGCACTCAATACCCTCTTAGTTGACACGAGTGTGTCCTGTTGTCAAGCTAAATATAGTGTCCGTATCACTCCTGTCTGGTGTTCTCCGTATAGCTCCATCTTAACTCTCTAAGCTCTTATGTAGATCTTTGACAGTCCTTCATTATTAAATCTAATATCATGCTGTTCGTCTCTGTTATCATCATAAAGGTGTTTCAAATAATCTGTCCATACATGTAGAATCTGGTCTTTTTCTATTATGATTGTGCCATCTTTAGTTTTTAGACACCCTGTTGATGTACTTGTTCTTTTATTAGTAAGTTTCTGAATTCTTTTGTGCACTAATTTTTGTATTTTGACTGTTGTATTGGTTTTCAATTTCTAAGCACTTTTTCTCAAGCCATTCTTCTTTTGCCTCCTTACATAATATTCTGACTTGTCTGTGAATTTCTTCATATTTGACAGAATTATTTTTGTTGAGTCTTCTTGTTTCCATGAGGTGTAAAATTTCTTCAGTCATCCATTTCTTACGACCCACCTTCTTTAATTTTGGAAAAGTTGTTTCTGCAGCCACATTGATTGAATTCTTCAACGTTTCCCATTGGTCATCCACATCCTGGAATAGGATCTCTAGAGCAGACAATATTTCAAATCTGTTCTGTACTTCTATGTTGAATTTGTTTTGTATTTCCTTGTCATTACTCAATGTACACAAATCATATTTAGTGTTTCCTGTTATATACTTGACTTTCTTTAACTTTATCCTCAATGTTCCTGTAAGAAGTCTGTGGTCACTATAACAATCAGCACTGGGAACTGTTTTTGCTACTATTAGCGCGTTTCTAAATCTTCTGCTAATGAGAATGTAGTCAATCTGGTTTCTAATCCTGCTATCAGGACTCCTCCATGTCCATAATCTTCTAGGGTGTTGCTTAAACCAGGTGTTTCCTACAATCATTTCTTTCTACGAGTCTGTATCCTCTTCCATTTCTCTCTCCTAAACCATAGTTTCCTATTGTGTATCTATCCCCTTGATTTCCTACTTTTGCATTGAAGTCCCCTATTATGATGTTTATTTCTGAATTTTTACATTTCTTTAAGGCAGACTCTATGACATTATAAAATTCTTCTACACTATCTTCACTGGATTCTCCTGTTGGGGCATATACTTGAATAATATTTATGCTAAAAGGTCTGCCACTTAATTTAACTAGTAGAACTCTGTCCGACACGGCCCAATATCCTTGAACAGATTTTCATGTTTTCCGGTCCAAAATAATTGCCACTCCCCTATGACGATCTTCACCTCCAGAATAAATAATCTTGAAATCTTCATCTATCTTGATGCCTGCTTCTGTCCATCTCGTTTCGCACATATATAAAATATTAATTTTTTCCCTTTCATTTTCTTGTTTTATGTTCTCTAATATTTCGTCGTCGTTTAACGTCCTAACGTTCCATGTTGCTAATTTTAACGTCTCTGTCCTTGTCTTGCGATGATCAGTCTTTAAGAGAATCATGATGTACTAGGCACTTTTAAAGAGGTAGTTTGCCGTTGCTTTCCTCTATGGCAGTGACCGTACTGGTCTATCTAATTTTGTTATCTTGCTAAGCTCATCTTCAGCTCTCTGCTTCTTTTTCCTCTTTTGAGCTCAACTTCTATAAATTCTGGTTGACATCTTGCAAACTGTGGGCAGAATATTTAATATAACTATAAACATACATTTAAATGTAATATAATTCATGATATTTTCTTTTAATTGAACATTTCCTGTGATATTACCACTACTTACCAGCAAGCGATATTTTTATAATAAATAAACATGCAAAGAGAAAATTAACAATATCCTCTCAAGTTTTAATATTAGTTTAATTAATTAAATTAAAGAAGAAAAAAAAAATTAACATATACATTAATACTTAATTTAATACAATCAAAACAAAATAATATGTATTTTTTAATGTGAAGTTCTTTCAAATATATATTTAATAATATCAGATTGTAAGTTTATATATTAAACTTACAATTTGTTATTATACTGACAAAAAACAAAAACGTTAAAAATATATGCTATAATTACAGCTACAGGTGTCCGCATAGGATCAACCTATTTATAAATTTTAAATATGGTATCTAATGTTTTATCACTTAAACCTGTTTAGGACAATATGTCATTAATTTGAATACGCTTTACCAATGTTTATGTACAAATAATTGTTATCATGCAAAGTCTACTGTTATTTTGACTTGAAAATATAGAAACTAGGTTCTCTATTTTCTATATTTTTTCAATTAAAATACGATTGCAGAAAAATTATTGCATGCAACACCTGTACTAACCATGTTAATTATGCACAACTATCTAACAAAGTTTTTTAAAATCAAAATATTGTAAAAATAAAAAAAATTAAATGCGGTAGAAAATATTCTTGCGTTAGTTAGGTTATGTGCGTACTTGTGTAAAATGCACTTACCTGAATTGTAACTCCAGTAAAAACACCAAAAAAAAAAAAAAAACAAACAAAAAAACACACACACTGTTCAAAATAACGTCAACAATCAAATTATCAAAGAAACACACTGAAAATACTAAATAAAAGGTCAGAAATATTGGGCACTCTTCCGAATTGCGGTCCCAAATAGTTCCGCAGTAAATGTAGTGATTTGGTATATCTTACAGAGCCTCAATGGGTCAAAGGTAATGGGTCAAAGGCAATGGTTCAAAGGCAAGTCTATGTGATGTCATCGGGACTAACTACATGACATATTTTTGTTAAATTTTTGTCGTGTTCTCAGTGGCCTAGCGGTAAGTATCTCCGCCTGTAACGCAGGAGACCGTGGTTCGATTCCCCACCGGCGAAATGTGGTAATTTTTTTTTTTTCAATTTTCATAAATTAATTAAGCGAAAGCGACAAGATAAGTATGTACAAAGACAGTTATTCGGCATATTGACAAAATTAGCTCACTTTTGATTGCCTTTTTTGTAATCAATTTTATTTTGTATTGTTAGAAGATTTTACTCAATGAAGAGATCCTTTGTATCGTTTTGTTTACGTTACTTTATTTTTTTGTCTCTGTGGGAGTCTCTGTGGCGAAGTGATCAAGCCGTTTGACTCGTGCTTCGAAGGTTGTGGGTTCGATTCCGGGCCGCGCCCTTCGGTTTACGAGCTAAATGATTCATATATTGTGATTGTAACTGACTCAGAAAGCATGCTGAGAAGGGTGAGAACAGGCAAGCTTCGTGCAGAGTGGCTTGCTTCGCTTCGGAGGTCACGGGTAGCAAGCATCACCTGGATCTTTTCTCCTGGGCATGCCGGTGTGCTGGGGAATGAACAGGCGGATAGATTGGCTGGCTCGGCAAAACTTGGTGGAGTATTGATGCATGACAAGGCAGACGTGGTTGCGGCCTTGTGGGAGCACGTGTACACCTCGGAGGAGCAAATGGATCACCATAGTCTGGTTAGAATGAGACAGCGAGGAGTGACGAGGTGATCTGGCCGACGCTCGATGCTCAGAGGAAAGGCGAGACGGACATATAATCAGATTGCTACTGGAACTATTAGTGTTGGAACTCTTCGCTGGTTGCTGAGGATGGAGACGGAGCGCTTATGGGAATGTCCCGAATGCTGTGATGTCGGTTCCTAGATCAATCAATCAATCAATGATTCAGAGACTCCTGTGGGTCGTCACTAAAAAAAGCTACGGCGTTCGTGCTTTGTGCGACGCTTTCCGCGCTGCGGGAAGAGACCGAGCCATATGGGATAAACCCGGTGCAATGAAGTCGACCTTGTCGACTTTTAAGCGACATTTTTTTAAAGCCTTTTAAACGGTAATTTTGCTGATGATATTCGCTCGACACCACCGCACCAGTCCATCCAACATCATTTCTGTTAGCCTCGATCGTTGGGCGGCGCTTACCAAACCCGACACCCCACATTGTGCCAACGGCTTCGGGCGGAAGAGCGCAATTGGGAGGGTACAAGCCTTACCCTGGTGCGAGGAAATGCAAGCTAAAGACAAAATGTCATGGCAGGGCAGACCAGGCCCTAAGCCTTGGTTGGCAGCTGGTCTAGGATCGTAGCTCCGACAGGCGGACAGTTAGAGCATTGCTTTGCTGATCCGGCAGCTTCTGCAGCTTGTCTTGTTCCAGATGTAGGGGTGTTACCTTTCCTCTGGAGTGAACTAGGCAGGCCGAGAGATGGATCATGCTGCATGGGCAACACATGATCTCTATATTTTAGCCCAGGCGTTGTGCTATGGAACGTGTTCACATGCACCCACTGTGAACGGACATTTGCAGCGCAAATTGTCCTTATCAGTCACATGCGATACAGCCTTAGGTAAAAGTTATTATGCCTTTTTAAAGCACAAACTATCGTCTGTCAAGACGGAAAGGTGCCAATGATATATATATATCATATATACATGGAGTTCAACTATCAGAAATGAAATAAAGACAAAGGAGAAAATGATTGCAGATAAAGCACACACAGAGCGTGAGAGACGTAAGATGGTGCAAAATGGTGGAAATGACCATGTTTTCACATGCACCTACTGTGGGCAAACATTTGCAGCAAGAATTGGCCTTACCAGCCACACTCGCCACCGCCATGGATCGTAGTTATTGCCATATGACAGTTATTAAGCTTTTTTGAAGCATAATGTACCATATATGTATATACATATATGGTACATTATGCTTCAAAAAGGCTTAATAACTGTCATATGGCAATAACTACGATCCATGGCGGTGGCGAGTGTGGCTGGTAAGGCCAATTCTTGCTGCAAATGTTTGCCCACAGTAGGTGCATGTGAAAACATGGTCATTTCCACCATTTTGCACCATCTTACGTCTCTCACGCTCTGTGTGTGCTTTATCTGCAATCATTTTCTCCTTTGTCTTTATTTCATTTCTGATAGTTGCACTCCATGCAACACGTTCAGCGGCGACGTGCTCCCATTGTGCATTATCAATGCCTGTATCAATCATGTCCCGCTTACACACATCTTTGTATCGTAGTAGAGGCCGACCCTGAGATCTCCTACCCGTCTGTAATTCACCAAAAAAGATGTCCTTTGGTATTCTACCATCATCCATCCTCCTAACGTGTCCTATCCATCTAAGTCTACGAAGACTGAGCATGGAATACACCATCACACAACCTGATCTTTCCAATACTTTAGTATTTGTGATTTTGTCTTGCCACTTAATACCAAGTATTCTTCGCAGACACCGCATATGAAAGCTGTTTAAACGTTTCTCTTGGCGTGAGTAAGTTGTCCAGGTTTCACTGCCATAAAGAAGAGTACTAAGGACACAGGCTTGGTAGACGAGGACTTTTGTTTTGGCAGTAAGCTTCCTGTTCTCCCAGACTCTTTTTGCTAACATGTTCATTGTTGTTGCTGCCTTGCCAATCCTGATGTTGATTTCCTGATCGAGGGATAATTTGCTATTTACCTCTGATCCAAGATATGTAAAATGGTCTACTATCTCCAGTTCGGCGTCGTCAATAAAGATTGATGGTACACCATGTGCACCTTGTGACATAATCTGTGTCTTCTTTTTGTTAATTGTTAAACCAAATTCAGAACAAGCATTGGAGAATGCAGATAGTAGATGTTGTAATTCTTCCTCAGAGTGGGTCGTAATCGCAGCATCATCCGCAAAAAGCAACTCTCTGATTAGTACCCTGCTAATTTTGGTCTTGGCCTTCAATCTCTGAGCATTATAGAGGCCACCATCTGAGCGTGAGTGAATGTATATACCGTCATCCTGATCACGAAAGGCATATTTCAGTAGAAGTGAAAAGTATATCCCAAAGAGGGTGGGGGATAGTACACAACCTTGCTTAACTCCACTCTTGATTTCAAACTCTTCTGAAGTTGAGCCATCAAACTTGATTATACCCTTCATGCCTGTGTGGAACGATTCCACAATGGACAGAAGAGTTGGTGAACAGCCAATCTTCTTTAGTGCTTTGAACAGACCCTCACGACTGACCAAATCGAATGCCTTTGTGAGGTCGATGAAGGCAATAAACAGTGGCTGATTTTGTTCCCGGAATTTTTCTTGCATCTGTCGCAATGAGAATATCATATCAATGGTAGACCGGTTCTGACGGAAGCCGCACTGTGATTCGGGGTAGACTTGATCTCCCAGGACTTGAAGTCTGCGCAGGACAATTCTGGCAAATACTTTCCCAACAATACACAGAAGTGAGATACCCCTATAGTTGTTGCAGTCGCTCCGATCTCCCTTGTTCTTGTACAGCGTTATGATGTTTGAATCTTTGAAATCCTGTGAGACTTGTCCTTCTCGCCAGCATAGCTCTATTAGCTGGTGGATCTGTAGAGCGAGGGTGTCTTGCCCACTCGTGATCACCTCTATTGGAATCCCATCCTTACCTGGAGCCTTGCCAGATGCAAGCTCATTTATAGCACACTTAACTTCTGTTATAGTGGGAAGTGTGTCCAGGTGGTCAAGAGTTGGCAGGGCCTCTATGGCGTTGAGGGCATCATCCGCTAGCTTGGTCTCACTTGAGTAAAGCTCTAAATAGTGCTCGACCCATCTATCCATCTGCTGTTTCTTATCAGTGATGATTTCTCCAGTCAAGGTTTTCAGCGGTGCACTTCTTTTGATCATTGGACCACAGGCTTTCTTTATCCCTTCATACATGCTTCTGATGTTTCCCTTATCACTTGCGATTTGAATGGACTCACATAACTTGATCCAATAGTCATTCGCACACTGCCTGGCAGCCTTTTGCACATCCTTCCTAGCTTGCTTCAGCTCACTGAGTGTGTTACGCGTTATTCTCTCCTTGTTTCTTAAGAGAGCTATCTCCTTTTTATCAATCAAGGGCTGAAGTGTCTGGCTGTTTGCCGCAAAGCAGTCCTGCCTCTTATGATCCACAGTGCCGTAAACCCCTACCGCTGTTTTATAAATAGTTTCCTTAAGTTTACTCCATTTATCATTTACTATACAATTTTCTGATGTATCATTGAAAGCGTCTTCAAGTTGCTGTTGAAATTCAAAGCACTTTCCAGGATCGTAAGTGTTAGTAATATGAATCCTGGGGCTAGACTTGTGTTTAGCTGTGTAGATTCTCTTTGGTCTCAGTCTAACCCTTGCAACAACCAAAGAATGATCTGTATCACAGTCAGCACTGTGGTAACTTCGAGTTAATGATGTATGGTTCAGATGTTGTCTCCGTGTGATAATGAAGTCCAGCTGATGCCAATGGCCGGATCTTCGATGTTTCCATGTGATCTTATGCATCTCTTTTGTTTTAAAAAAGGAGTTTGTAATACATAGGTCATTTCTAGTGCAATGTTCCAGCAGCCTTTGCCCATTATCATTCAGGCGACCGATGTTGTATTTTCCAAGGCACACTGGCCACGAACTCGAGTCCTTGCCCACAAGAGCATTGAAATCACTGAGCATATAAATGTAGTCGGATTTTGGAACTGCCTTGATCGCAGAGACTAGCTGCTCATAGAACATATCCTTCACATCATCAGAGGAAGCGAGTGTCGGTGCATATGCAGTGAGAATGGTGGCAAATCCACAGGAGGTTGCCAAGCGCAGTGATAATAATCTTTCATTACCTCCAGCTGGGATATCAATCATTCCCAGTAGCGAATTCTTCACTGCAAAGCCCACACCATGTTGCCTTTTTTCTGCCTGCCCTCTTCCCTTCCAAAAAAAGGTGTAAGACCAGGGATGGAGTTCTCTCCATAGCACAAAGCCTGGGCTAAAATAATGAAACCATGTGTTGCCCATGCAGCATGATCCCTCTCTCGGCCTGCCTAGTTCACTCCAGAGGAAAGTTAACACCTATACATCTGGAACAAGACAAGCTGCAGAAGCTGCCGGATCAGCAAAGCAATGCTCTAACTGTCCGCCTGTCGGAGCTTCGATCCTAGACCAGCTGCCAACCAAGGCTTAGGACCTGGTCTGCCCTGCCATGACTTATTTTGTCTTTGGGTTGCATTTCCTCGCACCAGGATAAGGCTAGTACTCTCCCAATTGCGCTCTTCCGCCCGAAGCCGTTGGCACAATGTGGGGTGTCGGGTTTGGTAAGCGCCGCCCAACATTCGGCGCTGACAGAAAGCAGGTAGTACCGTCTACTGTCATACGGTAGCTCAGTCATATCTGACTAAGACCTGACGCCTATATATATATATATATATATATATATATATATATATATATATATATATATATATATATATATATATATATATATATATATATATACTAGCTGACCCGGCCCGGCTTCGCCCAGAACCTGGCGGAGATATGTCTGTCTGTCTGTCTGTCTGACCCGGCCCGGCTTCTCCCAGACCCTGGTGGGGAGCATCTCATTTAATTCATATAAGTAGTCATATAAGTTCCCGTTCCCGACTATCTATCTGTCTGTCTGTCTGTCTGTCTGTCTGTCTGTCTGTCTGTCTGTCTGTCTGTCTGTCTGTCTGTCTGTCTGTCTGTCTGTCTGTCTGTCTGTCTGTCTGTCTGTCTGTCTGTCGGTCTGTCGGTCTGCCTGTCTGTCTAATCATTTATTGGTTGCAGTTAGAACAACCTTAGGTAAACGAAGACCAACTTACAAAAAGTATTAGAAAGAGCACTTGAAAGATCTTTACATCTTCCCCCAACAATTAACTTGGGTAAATGGAGCGGCGGCAGCAGCAGCAGTAGAAGAAGAAAAAGGAGGAGTAGAGGAAGAGGGAGGTGGAGGAGGGAGGAGGAGGGAAGAAGAGGGAGGCGGAGGGAGGAGGAGGAGACAGGAGTAGGAGGGAGGAGGAGGGATTAGGAGGAGGAGGGAGGAGGGGGAGGGAGGAGGAGGGATTAGGAGGAGGAGGGAGAAGGGGGAGGGAGGACGATGAGGGAGGAGGAACGAACGAACGAACAAACAAACTTTATTTTAAAAGGGTAACAAATTGGGCACGCAGGCCCGTCTTACATTCGGCCCTTTCAATCACTCATCTTTCATTCATCAAATGTGCATGTTACATTAACATAGGGGAAAAAACATTGTCAAATGGAGTTTGTAAGCATAAACAATGCATATTACGCATGATACATTCACATGAGAAAAAAAAACATTATCAAATGAAAGTTGTAACCATAAACAGTGCATATTGCCATGTTGTGAGACACATCCCCCATCCACCCTCATATCCCGCAGCCACCAACACATCCCCGACCCACAAAACCTCCCCCACCTACCCACACATACCTCCACACACTCACACAGAACCAGGCGAACATACATGCCGCCACACATCCACTGATAACCCACCCACACACATTTCCCCAAGAAGAAGAAGAAGAAGAAGAAGAAGAAGAAGAAGAAGAAGAAGAAGAAGAAGAAGAAGAAGAAGAAGAAGAAGAAGAAGAAGAAGAAGAAGAAGAAGGAGAGAAGAAGAAGAAGAAGAAGAAGAAGAAGAAGAAGAAGAAGAAGAAGAAGAAGAAGAAGAAGAAGAAGAAGAAGAAGAAGAAGAAGAAGAAGAAGAAGAAGAGAAGAAGAAGAAGAAGAGAAGAAGAAGAAGAAGAAGAAGAAGAAGAAGAAGAAGAAGAAGAAGAAGAAGAAGAAGAAGAAGAAGAAGAAGAAGAAGAAGAAGAAGAAGAAGAAGAAGAAGAAGAAACCACACACACATACCCACACATCCTGCACCTATCCACACACATATCCCGCACTCTCACAATTTTCCCCACCCACCCACCCACACACACATCAGCCAACCTACACCCCACCCAATATTTGCCATCTCTCAACTACACATCCCCACCTATACACACATCCCCACCCATAAACACATCTCCCCACCTGCCCACACATATCCCCCACCCATAACCCAAAATCACACACCTCCCACCCACACACACCCCGCCACCCACATATACCCCACAAACACACATCCGCCGCTCACACACATCTTCTCACAATTACACACCTCCCCCACCCATACACTCATCTCTCACACACATCCACCCACTCACGTACACATCCATCAACCACTCACACACACACATCACCCACGTGCCCATCAACACATGCATCTCTCGTCTACCCTCCCACCCACAAAAACCCCAACAACCCAGCCAAACACACATCCCCCATCCTCGCATTCATCCTTCAATCACCTGCACATCCCACATATCCCCCACATCTCCCCTCCCACACAAAACTCCACCCATAAACACATTCCCCCCACACACCCATCCCCCACATACATTCCCCATACACATCTCCGCCCACACATCTCCCCAACCACTCACACATCCTCCACCTACAAACATCCTCACCACCCACACATACATCCTGCACCTACTCACATTTACCCCATCCACACTCACACACTCCCACCCACACAGACATATCCCATTCACAGACACCCCTCACACCGATTACACACCCATCCCTCAACCCACACAATCTCCTACACACCCATTCACCCACCCAAACACACACTCCCTACCCACACCCCTCCCAACCCACCAACACCCACATACTTCCAACTATCCTCTCAAATATCCCTCCCCCCCCCCCCACACACACACATATATCCCTCACATACACATACATCCAACACCGACTACAAATCCCTTCACACATCCACACATCACCCATTAACCCATACACATCCCCCACATACAACCCCTCCACACATACATTCCCCACATCCCCACACACACCCATATCCCTCACATACACACTCATACACACATCCTCACATCTAGACACATACATGATGCCCCACATGATCACTGAAACTAATAAGAACAAACTCCCACACTTTACACACAATTGAGACAATGACGATTGTCGTGAGAATTCTCGCAATTGCAAGAAGTGGAGAAATAATGTTACATATACATTATGTAGCATAAACTTTAGTGATGCAATTGAACTCTCTCTCTCTCTCTCTCTCTCTCTCTCTCTCTCTCTCTCTCTCTCTCTCTCTCTCTCTCTCTCTCTCTCTTGCTCTCTCTCTCTCTCTTGCTCTCTCTCTCTCCCTCTCTCTCTCTCTCTCT
This sequence comes from Cepaea nemoralis, assembly GCA_014155875.1. Taxonomy (NCBI): domain Eukaryota; kingdom Metazoa; phylum Mollusca; class Gastropoda; order Stylommatophora; family Helicidae; genus Cepaea; species Cepaea nemoralis. Next base: position 1,275,077 of record JACEFZ010026498.1, read on the forward strand.
CTCTCTCTCTCTCTCACTCACTCTCTCACACATGTACATACACACATTCACATACAAAATACACACGCAAATACACACATATACCCACGCACATACACACACCTACACACATCCATATACTTACGCACACGTACTCACATAACACCCGAAGATACACTTCCTCGCATACACTGCATGCATGCACACTTACACACACAATGTGGTGGATGGGTGGAGGCATGTATGTGTATCTGGGTTGTGTGTGTGGTTGGGTGGGGGAGTTGGGGTGAATGGGGGATGTGTGGGTGGGTGGTGGATGTGTCTCATAACATGGTAATATGTATCGTTTATGTTTACAAAATTCATTTGACAATGTTTTCTAGTTATATTTGGTCTCTGACTCAGATCCCTGGGTTCAACTCCATACTTGTAGGTCAGCATGGCCGAATGGATAAGAACACGTGTTCTTAAACATTCGGTGTGCTGATGCCGAGGTAAGGGGCTCAACCCCTACACCGGGCAGTTTGACCAAAATGCTGACCTATCGTCCTTGCTTGGAGATGTAAATTACAAGTACCTCTGAAGTCGAAGTGCATTCACTTGATGGCAAGGGACACTGTTAATAGGGGAAGCTAATCCACATGCAAAGTTCATTCCAGCATTACTTGAAATAGTGTGTATGGACTACACTTGAGTTCAAAGTTCAGTCCAATGCATGAATATGTATTGTGTATGGACTACACTTGAGTTCAAAGTTCAGTCCAATGCATGAATATGTATTGTGTATGGACTGCACTTGAGTTCAAAGCAAGGGAGCGCAAATAAAAATCATGCTTCAGAGAATGTTCAATCAGACCCACAGCAGCCTGGTGACAATGATAATGATCAATCAGACCCACAGCAGCCAGGTGACAATGCTAATGATCAATCAAACCTACAGCAGCCTGCATCAATATATGAAATTATATCTCGAAATTGAGGCACAAAAGTTGTAAATATTGTCCGAAAACATGTACTTTGTGAATGTGGCGCCACTGAAATTCTGCTAAATAAGTGTTAAACACTGTACGACTAGTGCCACCTTGGTATCTTTGTTTCCTTTTTACTTGCATCCACAACCCTTCAATTGTTTGGGTGTGAATGCCACTGTGTACAGGGTCAACAAAGTTATTGGCATGAACAACAACTGCATGATCGTAGATGCCATGGTTTAGTTGACCTACGTTGTTGTAGCCTCGCCAGGCATCGGTGACAATGGTCGTTCCTGGTAAGACGTGATCACTTATAATGCGTTCCAGTGTTGTCGCATCTCGCCTTTCCACAACTTCCAACCAGCAACGACCACTACCACGTTCAACCAGGCCAACTACCCATTGACCACGACGAAAGTGACCACGGTGGTACTTTCGGTGGAAAAAGTAGCTCTCGTCAGCTTCAACGACCACTGACTGTCCCTGAGCATCAAATCCTCCCAACAATGGATTGTTACGCAGCATCCAGTTGTAACACTCTACCCGAGCTGATGGTCTGCCTGGCATTATAATATTTCTTTACATCAAGTAGAAACAAGTGTATTGAAAGCCTCTGTATCAGTATCGGTATCTCCGTATTTATTTATATGTAACTAAGGAAGTAGTCAAAACGGAAGTAATCACACAATGAGGTCCTGTAAGGGATTCTTATTCACTACATTCACTGCGGAACTATTTGGGACCGGAATTCGGAACAGTGCCAAATATTGTATTGTATGCCGGCTTACTCGGACTACAAAAGGTCAGCGCATGCTCGAATGTAGCGGAGCAACACAGGGGAATCCGGGAATCCACCCTAGGGTTTATATAACCGGTTATTGGTAATGCAAACCCTAGGCAAATAGCGCTTTGTTCTTCGAAAAGACGCGCTAATGAAATTGGGTGAAGAGTATGGGACGTCCCGGACGTGCAGCATTGGGACTAATAATGCTGCAGTATATTTAAATATACATATCTGACAATTGCTCACTCGGACAATATGTTTTGGGTCCCCCACTTTCTTGGGGGCCCCAAGCTATAGCTTGTGTAGCTTATACGTAAATCCTGTACTGTTGATTGATGCAATATTTCAGTCTAAAGGAAGCAATTATCATTAATTTATCGCTTTCTTAGTCACATACTGTGTGTACATCTGATTAACATGATGTGTAGTCGATAGAGTTTCCCTAACACATAAAGCCAGCTCTGTGGCGACGTGGTTACGAGCGGAATTCGTAATCCCACATACCGCGTTTGAAACACAGATGCGGCTAATTCGGAAGCAGACTGCCTTACATATAGTTTGTTTCCATACAAAGATATGAGTACGGGTCTTCAGAAATCAATGGCAAACTACTGAACGTAAACCTGCAAAGAAATCACAAACACCAAAAAAAAAAAAAAAAAAAAAAAATGCAGAGATTGACAGCGACGCACTGTAAAAGATATGCACTAACCTTTTAAACACATATAACATGCGTTCTTGAATCTGAGTCTCCATTATTTTTCTTTGCTAAGGATATGCTTTTCCGTTGAGTTCTTTCATTAATTGGTTTAATCTAAAGCAGGGATTAATTAAGAAAACACTGACCTGGCCCAACAGACCGACACTGATTAATAAAGGTAAAGTGTCCCTTTCCGCGCTTTGAGGCGAATTAGACATATGGTGCTTGCCCCATATTGTTTATAGACCAATCGGCATTCGAGGGATAATGTGATCAATATCACACGGACCGGCATTCGAGGGATGATGTGATCAATAAAACACGGATCGGCTTTATTTCAGAAAAAATTTCTTGGCACCCATTTTAGGCTCGGTCGACCTGGAAGCACAGGTCAATGTTAAATATCCGCATGGATTTGAATTCGAATCATTACCACCGGACTAGCAGACAGTGGTCTAGCCACTACGCTACCACGGATCCCTTACTTGACTACAATATTAATGTATTAAATGACGCTAACACATAAAGAACATTTATTACAAACATCAAAAGGAGGCAGTTGCCATAATTTGGCCACATGATGAGTAGATTAAAAACTGGACCATGCTATGATAACTGGAGAGTTGTATGGGCAGAGAGACAGAGGAATGCATCGAGAAAACATTATTATCAACCTTTTTCATGGCACAAACTGATGACACATACTATAGGAGATTGAGATGAACAATGCTAAAGGAGATCGTAAGATATCGAGACGTGTATTCGCCAAAACAAGTTGGCAAGACGCTTGATGATGATGCATATCAGCATTTAATGCTCTTAAAGCTTCTTTCTTTAGAACATATTTATTTCAAGCACAAACTTTTTCGTTTTGGTAAAAGTTTACTTTAATTGCACCCATATATCATCATAAGTGCAGCAGTCTCCTCTCTAGAACCCACAAGGAGAATCTCCACACAGTGCACAAACTCCTTAGCACCAGCGACATCCCAAATCTGTGTATATACCAGAATCACAAATGCTATAAACATTATATTTGTAGGCAGCTTGCGTCATTTTGGAATTTAGCCTGCTTAGTGGAGCAACTGGGGGACACTCAGAACTCTTCACCATAAATCCGGAGTACGACAAGGTTGTGTTCTGTCCTATCTCTTGTTCATAACATATATAGACAACATATGTAAAGTAATCAGCCAGAAAGAGATCGTAAGACCACCGCATGACGAGAACACAAAAGAAAAACCACCGGCAAATTACTCCATTAAAAAACTCCTGTTTGTGGAAGCTCAGGCACTAATAGCAAAATCACAAGCTGAATTACAAGACTACATGAATAGTCTAAACCAGAGGTCACCAAACTTTTTTCACGGAGGGCCGGATAACTGACAAAATAACGAACGCGGGCCGGATACTCATTCTGTACAATACATGCGCCCGCCTCCGTGGCGAAGGTCTTACGGACGCGGTTCGTAATCCCGTATACCCACGTTCGATAAATAGCTGTGCACGATTTGGCAGCAGATAGCGTCTCGCTGTTTTATTTTACGCTATGGTATGGGTGTCGGTCATTCAGAAAGCAATGGCAAACTACTGAACGTAAACTTGCCAAGACATCTACAACAGCAACAAGTGCTGATGTTGACTGACTGCAAATTTCCTGTAAAGGATATGCAACTACCTTTAACAATACTTGCAAGCCAGAACGAAAGCTCTGGGAAAAAAGACTAAAAACTAAGTTAATCATGGATGAGTGGCGTGCAATGCACAAAAAACAAAGACAACCAACATATTTATTTACTTTAAAAAGTTATCAAAGATTTCAGAATCAATTTCTTCAAGAAAAGTCTGGAACTGACGGCGATTGAGTTAATGTCTCCGAATGAAGTTTACATCAGAAACGACAGGTTTCAGTACACAAGACATATCTAAGTCTTTACCACAGAGTGGTTGCTGATGTATGATGCAGTGTATGAACAGAGCACCCGGAATTTGAAAATCTTCCAATTGAGTCCTGATCTGCCCCATCAGACACTTCCTCACTCCAGCCATGAATTTTCATTCATCAACTGTAACACCTAGAAGCTGATTCCACTCAAGGTTACAGTCTTGCAAAAATGTTTGCACTTCCATGAAAATGTTTTCAGTTGTTGTTCCATGCATGCTGCAAACGGATGCCATCTCTTCCGTTATCTGAAAGTCCAAATTGACATCACGAATGAACACGAGAAGTTGTGACGTACTCGAGAGATTCATAGACTCACCCAGCGCCACTAATATCTGTAGCACTATGTTATCTCCGAGTTCCTCTGTTCTTCGCACAACTGAACTTGCCGAAAGGCTGATAGTTCCAAACAAATCGGCTTTCTCAGGACACATGTCATTTGCTGCTTCCATCATACACTCTTTGATAAAGTTACCACAAGTAAACGGTTTTCTTCGTTCTTCCATCTTATGCACTATTTTGTAACTTGTACGAGTGACAGATTCATTTTCAGCAAACTTTCTCCTGAAGAGATTTCTTTGTGTTTCTAAACCATGTTTCATGGACTCATGTTTCTCAGAGCATAACTTTCCAGAAAACTGTGAATAGGTTGATAGATGTTTTATTTTCTAGTGACGTCGAAGATTGTACTCTTTCAAAACAGCAACAATTTCTCTGCATATTACGCAAATGGTTTTCTGGTCCTTTATTTCCACAAAGAAGTACTTTACTCCCCGTTCTTTATTGAAAACGCCATATTCGGCGTCCACTTGTCTTTTCTTAGTAGCCATAATGAAGGATGAAGTACACGGGATCTGAAAATGAAAAGGACATTGAATTAGAAACATAATTAAAGACCTATTGAAACACAAGAAAAGCAGAGGACAAGGGGTCGCTGGTGAAGCTACGGCTCACCAAAGATACATATAAAGTTTATAGGTACCTTTGGTAATAGAATATATCTCATAATAAGATTTGCAAAATATATAAATAGGGCCGGTCTAAATAAATAGCCTAGAGCAGTGTTTTTCAACTGGGTTTCCGCGAGTGGCAGCCAGGGAATCCGCCGAAACAGACGGACATCGCCTAAATGCAACATTTATGCCCATTTGGTTTATTACATAAAGTAAGAGAGACACTTGGATCATCACACAGAGTTCCCTGAGCAAAGAAAAAATTTGCTAAAGATCTGCTCCAGCACAAATGTTGAAAAACACGGGCGTAGAGACCAACTCGATTAACACCTTGACCGGGGAATTCTTCTGAGCTGGAGATAATATTTTCGTAATAACACGAGGATTATATGGGATTTTTATGCTATGTTTGCTACTTTATTGCCTCTATTCACAGCTGAAGTTCACTTACCTATCACTGTAAAATAAAGAAATTCTTATTACATACCTATACAGTGGATGACTGGCAAAAAGAAGTAAATATTTCTAGAGCATCGGACCTGTGTTGATAGACGGACGCATCTGGGGAATGGAAAGATATGTGTGTGTGTGTGTGTGTCTGTGTGTTGTGCCATGGAAACCATGGTAACATCAAAGCGTAGGACGCTCTACATCGAGCCGGGAAAGGACCTGGGATGGCGCGAAATGAGCAAACATTACAATAAACAAGAAAATATAGATAGAATAATTTAAAATTGAAAATAGTAAAGCTAAGACACATAGCAGCCAGGAGGTCTCCGCACGTGTGAAGATCTCCTATTATTCTAAATATATTTACATTTAAATTGTATCACAACCTCTCGTGTTGCATACGTTATATCAAGCAAGTTCGAGTACCGTCGGCGGGCAGGATGAAATGACGTCGCGGGCCGGATCCGGCCATCGGGCCTTAGTTGGGTGACCCCTGGTCTAAACGAAACGTGTAGGGAACATAACATGAAAATTAGCACAATTAAAACAGATGTAATGACTATAACGCCGGTCTCCATGGCTGAGGAGTTAGCAGCTTTCTCCGTAACCCCGAATACTCTCGTGGTTGACATGAGCGCACGAAAATTGGAAGCGGTTCGAGTCACGCCAGTTACTTATGAGAGTATGGAGCCGTTCGCTCAGAAAGCAATGGCAAACTACTGAGCGTAATCTTGCCAAGAAATCAACAATAAGCTGAAAGATGCTGATGTTGACAGCGATGTCCTGTAAAGGATATGCAAAACATTTTTTTAATGAATATAACAAAGAAGAAAAAAAAACAACAACAATTCACCTAAACGAACATCCCCTAAAACAAGTAAAGAGCTCCAAGTAACGTTTTGTTTGTTCGCATATCTTTTACAGGACATCGCTGTCAACATCAACATCTTTCAGCTGATTGTTGATTTTTTGGCAAGATTACGCTCAGTAGTTTGCCATTGCTTTCTGAGCGGCCGGCTCACATACCCCGCAAGTGACCAACGCGGCGAGAACAGCTACCGATTCTCGCACAAGTTACGTTCCTCATGTGGATATGCGGGATTACGGAGGACGTCGCTAACGCCTTAGCCAGAGAGACCGGCTCCAAGTAACTAGGAAGTATAATATAATTAAAAGGCAAATGAGAAGACGAGATAAAAAATAGATGCAATAAGGCAAACCAACTCATTGGACAAATGGCACCAGTATTAAAGAACAAACATCTATCAACAGTTAATAAGAAAGCACTCTACAACATAATCTTCCTGCCAACTCTGAGCTGTCAGTGCCAAACATTGACAATGACAGAAGAAGCGAAAAGAAAAAAATCACAACAAACATGAGATTCTTGAGAAGATTACTCAATGCATCAAGAAGAGATAAGATCGGCGAAAAAATGGCGTGGCTGGCATAAAAACATCTAGAAACGGAACAACACAATCTAGAAATATCGAGACTTTGTAGGCTAACATCTGGTTGGGATAGTGATTGCCGCTTCCATCAAGGATGAACTGCATGTTTGTAGAGGACTTTGGTGTTGGCATTCTGCTGACGGCATTATGTACAGTGAAATTTTTACAACTGTCGGAGGTTGTTTTATTGCATGAACTGCATTTCAGAGATAAAATGGCGTGGCTGGCTAGAAAACATCTAAAAACGGAACACCAACATCTAGAAACATCGAGACTTTGTAGGTGAACATCTGGTTGGGAAAGTTACTGCCACTCAAGGATGAACGGTATGTTTCGTGGAGGACTCTTATGGTGACATTCTGGTGGCGGAATTATACACAGTATGCCTGAGCGGGCTGTTGTTTGTCGAGACTCCTGTCTTTTCCACTTTTCACATGGGGCAGTGAGGAACATTTTATGTGATATTCACTGGCACAGGAACGGAGCATAATGGGAACGACCCGTTGCTGTGATGTTGAACTGCGACTGAACTGAACTGAACAGAGAGAAGATCAGACATGAAGAAATCAGGACTAAAGTCGGTTTATAACAGCGCTAGATTTTTTTTTAGAAAGCAGCAAGTCAAATGGCTTGGCCGTGTAACTAGGTTACCAACTAAGAGTATACTACAACAAACAATGATATGCAGACCAGATGGAAGCAGAGGAAGAGGCCGTCGACGATGGGCGGAGGGAATAGCAGAGTCCATGGGGATATCGATACATGAAGCACACAAGCGGGCACTCTCTCGCTGTCTATACTTGATCTCGACATCGCAAGGTACAGGAGGAACATGATGAGATGAGATTAATAACCTATTCGACATGCTCTCTTCCACTTCCAACTGCCGAGGGATATGTAACGTGTGCAACGTGATCACAGGTCTTCCAAGTTTCGCCCTTGTCCGAGAGGTCTAGACGTCCGATCTAATACCCCAGGATCAGGGACGAGGGGATATCATCCTCTTCTTTATGCTATAGAAATAGCTCAGACAGTGAAATACAACAGGTTTCAAACTAGAGTTGGACGTAGTAATCACCAAGCCAGACCGCCAACTAAACACACAAGCTGTATTGTGGCAGAACTAAGGTCCAGTGCCTCCGGCAGCCCGCCGCGAGATGCCTGGCACCGCCTTGATAATTTGTTTATGCTTGTATATATCTATCTCTGCAGCAGCTAAAGGGATAGAACTCATGTTCTTAGAGTGACTCGGGCTGCTCAGGCTGTTCTTACAATAGAGTTGTGGGGTTGCTCCGTGAATAGTAAGTGGTACCAGACGGGCTGTGTCGGATAAGTAGGTGAGATTATTTTAGAATATTCGTGATTGAGGAATGAACTCTAATGTTTATATTATGTGACCGTAATGTTTATAATATGTGACCTCAATGTTTATATTATGCGGCCGTGATGTACTTAACATGGCAGGCTACACTAGTCGCTCATCGCTTTAGGGTTAAAGTGTATATTGGTGGTGAATGTTACACATTTTCTGCTGTTTATGGACTGTACTTAAAGATGGTATTGTGTCATGAATATAGGTTTATTTGCTCATATTGCGTATATCTCTGGATGCGATTATAATGGGTCGGGTTTTGTCAAGGACGAGACACATTGTGTAAGTTGTAGCTACGGTTTCTATTCGTGTATATTAGTTTGTTGGCATGGCAACGGTACGACAAGTGCTGGATTGGGGATGTGACAGAGTTTGTCTCCACATATATTAGTGGGGATGTGAAGTGTTTATCTCCACACATTATAGTGGGGATGTGAAGTGTTTATCTCCACTCATTATAGTGGGGATGTGAAGTGTTTATCTCCAAAAATACTAGAGGGGTTGTGAAGTATTTGTGTCCACACATTATAGTGGGGATGTAAAGTGTTTATTTCCACACATTATAGTGGGGATGTGAAGTGTTTATCTCCACACATAATAGTGGGGATGTGAAGTGTTTATCTCCACACATTATAGTGGGGATGTGAAGTCTTTGTCTCCACATATACTAGAGAGGTTGTGAAGTGTTTGTGTCCACACATTATAGTGGGGTTGTGAAGTGTTTATCTCCACACATTATAGTGGGGTTGTGAAGTGTTTATCTCCACACATTATAGTGGGGATGTAAAGTGTTTATCTCCAAAAATACCAGAGGGGTTGTGAAGTGTTTGTGTCCACACATTATAATGGGGATGTAAAGTGTATATCTCCACACATTATAGTGGGGATGTGAAGTGTTTATCTCCACACATTATAGTGGGGATGTAAAGTGTTTATCTCCACACATTATACTGGGGATGTGAAGTGTTTATCTCCACACATTATAGTGGGGATGTGAAGTGTTTATCTCCACACATTATAGTGGGGATGTGAAGTGTTTATCTCCACACATTATAGTGGGGATGTGAAGAGTTTGTCTCCACATATACTAGTTGGGATGTGAAGAGTTTGTCTCCACATATACTAGTTGGGATGTGAAGAGTTTGTCTCCACATATAATAGTGGGGATGTGAAGAGTTTGTCTCCACATATAATAGTGGGGATGTGAAGAATTTGTCTCCACATATACTAGTTGGGATGTGAAGAGTTTGTCTCCACATATACTAGTTGGGATGTGAAGAGTTTGTGTCCACATATAATATTTGGGATGTGAAGAGTTTATCCTCACATATACTAGTGTGGATGTGAAGAGTTTGTCCTCACATATACTAGTTGGGATGTGAAGATTTTGTGTCCACATTTACTAGTTGGGATGTGAAGAGTTTGTCTCCACATATACTAGTTGGGATGTGAAGAGTTTGTCTCCACATATACTAGTTTGGATGTGAAGAGTTTATCCTCACATATACTAGTGGGGATGTGAAGAGTTTGTCTCCACATATACTAGTTGGGATGTGAAGAGTTTGTGTCCACATATAATATTTGGGATGTGAAGAGTTTATCCTCACATATACTAGTGGGGATGTGAAGAGTTTGTCTTCACATATACTAGTTGGGATGTGAAGATTTTGTGTCCACATATACTAGTTGGGATGTGAAGAGTTTGTCTCCACATATACTAGTTGGGATGTGAAGAGTTTGTCTCCACATATACTAGTTGGTATGTGAAGAGTTTGTGTCCACATATACTAGTTGGGATGTGAAGAGCTTGTCTCCACATATACTAGTTGGGATGTGAAGAGTTTGTCTCCACATTTACTAGTTGGGATGTGAAGAGTTTGTGTCCACATATAATATTTGGGATGTGAAGAGTTTATCCTCACAAATACTAGTGGGGATGTGAAGAGTTTATCCTCACATATACTAGTTGGGATGTGAAGATTTTGTGTCCACATATGCTAGTTGGGATGAGAAGAGTTTGTCCTCACATACACTAGTTGGGATGTGAAGATTTTGTGTCCACATATACTAGTTGCGATGTGAAGAGTTTGTCTACACATATACTAGTTGGGATGTGAAGAGTTTGTGTCCACATATACTAGTTGGGATGTGAAGAGTTTGTCTCCACATATACTAGTTGGGATGTGAAGAGTTTGTGTCCACATATAATATTTGGGATGTGAAGAGTTTATCCTCACAAATATTAGTGGGGATGTGAAGAGTTTATCCTCACATATACTAGTTGGGATGTGAAGATTTTGTGTCCACATATACTAGTTGGGATGAGAAGAGTTTGTCCTCACATACACTAGTTGGGATGTGAAGATTTTGTGTCCACATATACTAGTTGGGATGTGAAGAGTTTGTCTACACATATACTAGTTGGGATGTGAAGAGTTTGTGTCCACATATACTAGTTGGGATGTGAAGAGTTTGTCTCCACATATACTATTTGGGATGTGAAGAGTTTGTCTCCACATATACTAGTTGGGATGTGAAGAGTTTGTCCTCACATATACTAGTTGGGATGTGAAGATTTTGTGTCCACATATACTAGTTGGGATGTGAAGAGTTTGTCTCCACATATACTAGTTGGGATGTGAAGAGTTTGTCTCCACATATACTAGTTGGGATGTGAAGAGTTTGTCTCCACACATACTAGTTGGGATGTGAAGAGTTTGTCTCCACATATACTAGTTGGGATGTGAAGAGTTTATCTCCACATATACTAGTTGGGATGTGAAGATTTTGTGTCCAAATATACTAGTTGGGATGTGAAGAGTTTGTCTCCACATATACTAGTTGGGATATGAAGAGTTTGTCTCCACATATACTAGTTGGGATGTGAAGAGTTTGTCTCCACATATACTAGTTGGGATGTGAAGAGTTTGTCTCCACATATAATAGTGGGGATGTGAAGAGTATGTGTCCACATATAATAGTTCGGATGTGAAGTGTTTGTGTCCACATATACTAGTTGTGATGTGAAGAGTTTGTCTCCACATATACTAGTTGAGATGTGAAGAGTTTGTCTCCACATATAATAGTGGGGATGTGAAGAGTGTGTCTCCACATATACTAGTTGGGATGTGAAGAGTTTGTCTCCACATATAATAGTGGGGATGTGAAGAGTGTGTCTTCACATATACTAGTTGGGATGTGAATAGTTTGTCTCCACATATACTAGTTGGGATGTGAAGAGTTTATCTCCACATATACTAGTTGGGATGTGAAGATTTTGTGTCCAAATATACTAGTTGGGATGTGAAGAGTTTGTCTCCACATATACTAGTTGGGATATGAAGAGTTTGTCTCCACATATACTAGTTGGGATGTGAAGAGTTTGTCTCCACATATACTAGTTGGGATGTGAAGAGTTTGTCTCCACATATAATAGTGGGGATGTGAAGAGTATGTGTCCACATATAATAGTTCGGATGTGAAGTGTTTGTGTCCACATATACTAGTTGTGATGTGAAGAGTTTGTCTCCACATATACTAGTTGAGATGTGAAGAGTTTGTCTCCACATATAATAGTGGGGATGTGAAGAGTGTGTCTCCACATATACTAGTTGAGATGTGAAGAGTTTGTCTCCACATATAATAGTGGGGATGTGAAGAGTGTGTCTCCACATATACTAGTTGGGATGTGAAGAGTTTGTCTCCACATATAATAGTGGGGATGTGAAGAGTGTGTCTTCACATATACTAGTTGGGATGTGAATAGTTTGTCTCCACATATACTAGTTGGGATGTGAAGAGTTTGTCTCCACACATAATAGTGGGGATGTGAAGAGTTTGTCCTCTCATATACTAGCGGGGATAAGAAGAATAGTGTACTTCCTTGTTGATGACAGCTCTGTTAAAATGATATCTCATATGTAGAAACCCAATCCCGTAGCAAAAACCTGCCGATGCTAGTACTTTAACACAGTTTAGGCTTTAGTGCACGCATGAATAGGTGATCAGTCTTCTCATCGTGTAGCTAACAGTGAGTGCAGGGATGTGATGTGTTTGATGTAGTTGTATCGGTGCCTGTTTGTTCTTCGTGTTAGTTGTGAGTGTGTTCTAGAAAAGCTTACCGTCTACTTCTAGGAGCAGATCCTGATGTGTTGATTTTCACAAATGCGTGAGCGTTGGCCTTTCAGAAAGCAATGGAAAACTACAGCACGGACAATTTCCCAGAAAAATCACACAACTCAATGAATTCTTGGGTTGACTGAGACATCATGCAAAGGACACGCAACTAACTTTTTATATGTATTTTAATGTAGGATTCTTAGAGGTTGAAGAGTAACATACGACATGTGTCGAAACGCTGCTACGTATAAATTGTTTATTGTGACTACATTGAATGTCATCGTCGCTACACATGCAGAATCCAACACATTGTCTTTACATATGAAGAATCGAGTACATTGTCTTTACATACGATAACTCGAGTACATTGTCTTTACCAGTGAATAATCGAGTATATTGTCTTTACATATGAAGAATCTTGTACACTGGGTGTTCTTGTTTATATATATATATATATATATATATATATATATATATATATATATATATATATATATATATATATATATATATATAGAGAGAGAGAGAGAGAGAGAGAGAGTATTAAGTACTTTTTTTTTTTTTTTTCATATGAAGAATAGAGTACACAAAAAGTTCATGGCTTTTTACTTTTGTCGCAATATTATTGACCAGTATGAAACCGGCTTACAGAGTGATTTTGATGCACCGAGTCGCGTAACTGAGACACTGAATGTTGGAGACAACACACCAAATCTCGTAACGATGGTAATGGGTATATGTGAAATCTATATCAATTTACAGCAATTTTGGTATGGGACCACAGTTACCACTTTTTTATCTGTTTATTGATTTATTTGGTTTTCTCCGGGATTTGAGATTTAAACATTGAGCACAACCCACTACTGGCAACGCTTTCGTATTCCTGTACGAACCTAAGGTCTTGTCCACGACAATTGGAAGTACTAGACTCGAGTTTCGCTCTCGTTTGAGCTCATCAGTGGTGCATATCCTTGACTGGACCCGGGATCAAACCGGATCACTGGCGTGTGAGGCGGGTGTGTATCCACTAAACCACGATTTGTTTATTGTAGATATATAAACTTAATTTGTCAATTTTTGACTATTAATTCCCCATAAACCCCAGATTTGCTTTATCTAGCTCAATGTTTTGCCCGTTTATCAGTCGTCTCTTAGATAAATGTCCAGACATAGTCTATTATCTTATAATGCCTTATTTCCAAGTAGAGGATACATTTCTCCATAAGAAAAGAGCACTTTCTCACAAGTGCTAGTGCATACTAGACCATTGACTGCTAGAAGTACGGTATTACCATCAACCCTTTAGACTTCAGTGACCATGCCTAGCCCACCCGCATTCTGAAGGAATCTTGCAGGGAGGTCATAAAACAAGTGTATGAAATGTGGTATACGCACGAATAAACTAAGAACCAAGTACATGAAAAGTAGATGGCGTGGCAACTGTGAAACCAGATGCCAGAATGAAGATATATTTCCACGATAAACGGACATAATACTGGCAGATCAAGGCGTACAGCCAAGGTTTAATCAGTGTTAATTATTCCACCGAATAAATATTGCCAGGGCATGTGATTTGCTATTGGTTATTCTTATAAGAAGTCGTGTGGCATATAGCTAGTGCATACGCAAACACAGACAGTGTTCCGGGTTCAATCCCATAGCCTTAGAAGGTTCAATGTTTCCTACCGGTGCGGCTGTGGGATCAACACCGCTGCATACAATGGGCAAATCATGTTTCAGAATTGTCCGGGAATCATATGTAGTGAAGGGAGGGGAATGACCATCATATCTCATTGCACCTAGAGTGTGTGAAGACCTAACTCTTCATACTCCAACGGAAGTGCGTCATATAAAAAATGTTAGTTTCATATCCTTTACGGACGTAGGCGTCAACCCCAGCATTTTTGGCTGTTCAAGATTCCTGGGCAAGTTTACGTTCAGTAGTTTGTCATTGCTTTCTGAACGACCTACACCCACACAATTTCATTAAATAAACAACCCAACACAGCTGTCTTTCGAACGCGGTATGCGAAATTACGAGCTGCATCCGCAAAACCTTGGCCACTGAGCAGGTAGGGCCAACCGTTTATTCTTATTGAGGTAACCAATTGATTTGGATGGCAATGCAACACAATGAGATACTTTCACCTGTCTAGTTGATGGCGGACATTGAACTATAGTTTTCCCTGTTAGTTTTCTATGTGATCGCGTGTAAGTTCGTGTGGAAACTCAAGGTGAAAGTGTAACTACAGTTGCTCTGGCAGGTTTCTATGTTCTCTTGTAGGTTTATGCCTTTTTTTTTTATCTAGCTGATAGCGGACATTGCATAACAGTTTTCCCTGTTAGTTTTCTATGTGATCTCGTGTAACTTCGTGTGTATTAACTTAGCTGCTTAAGTTGAAAGTGTAACTACAGTTGTTCTGGTAGTTTTCTATGTTCTCTTGTAAGTTTATGTCTAAGTTGGTCTGATGACTAACATTGAATTATAGTTTTCCCTGTTAGTTTTCTTTACTGTCTCTTGTAATTGTGTGTGTCTAAACTGAGATCATGACGAAAGTATAACTCTTGTTTTTCCTGGCAGTTTTTATATGCGGTCTTTGGTAAGAATTTAACTTAAATTTGACGTTCAGAAACATGTTATTGCTTTCTGAATGGCCGACGCCTGATACCATCGGCCCGCTTCCAAGTCGCCGTAGCTGATTTCTAGCCCGGGATGTCCAAACTGTGAAACCACATTCACTACCCCTAGGGCACAGACAGCGGCCAGTAAAGTATTATTTTCAAGATACCACTTCATCCTGGTCTAGAATAAGACACACAATACAAATAAGCAATTGGCATTCTAATGTTGTCTTTCTTTTATGTGTCTGTGTAAAGACGATTGATGCTGTGGAAAGTAAAGGCGGCCAGCGCAATACTGACTACATAACTCGTGAAATGCTGAGTGGTCTATTAAAAATATGCGTCCATCAGCATATGTCTTGTGCTACCTAATGTGTGCAAAAGGGTTCTTTATACTTACTTCTTACTCTGCATGCATCTCAATTCCTAGGCCTTCTGTGCCTATTTACCCGCGCGCCTATTTCCAAGCCTTATGTGACTGTGTATTATTGCATGCCATAGTTAATTATATCCGGCTCTGGTATAATGAACCGATATTCTTATCGCACTGCCAAAGGGGTGGTTTACGTGTTGTGGTTTGAATAAGTCCGCGACTATTCATGCTGTGGTTTTCTTCGAGAGTATGTCTTAGGTTGTGCGGACTGTGCAGTCACAACATGGAATATAAAAGTCTACAGAACAGGGATAGGCCACAATTTCTGGCATTCAGAGCCCATTGTGTTAAATCAGTGCAATATACATCAGATCAGACCAGATACAATCACATGATATGAGAGACAATCTTCACCAGACCAGATCAGATAAGAGCAGATCAGATCAGCGACAATCTTCAACAAATAAGATCAGTGTCAGTCTTCACCAAATCCGATAAGAAAAGGTGATATAAGATCAGTGGCAAACTTTAACTGGTCTGATCAGTGGCAAGCTACACCAGATCAAATCAGTTCAAGTCAGATTTATAAGATCGGTTCAATCTTCACAAGATCAGATCAGATCAGCGGCGAGCTTTACCACATAAGATCATAAATTGTGATAGGAGATCGATGCCACTCTTCGAAAGATAACATCAGCTGATTGGAAATCTTCATACGAACAAACCAATCAGTTGCAATCTTCATTAGATAAAATGAATGGCAATTTTCATGACGTTATGAATTGTGTATATGTCTAGAATATGTTATGTATCTATGTTTAATTATATGTTCATTCAGAGTTAATGTAAAATACTGTATTTGATATCATGCTCTTCAATTGTATTAGCCACAATCTTCACCATATGCACACTTGACAAACAACTGCTAGTTTGCTCTATGTATTAATAGTACTTATACATGCTTCCACACCATTATATTAATGAAATGGGTAGAAATTAATTGGGGGGCTGCGTGGTTCAAGCCCCGGCGATGTCGGGATCTTTTTTTCTCGTGGACCTCTAGTAATAAATTTCCCCTGGTCTCTTCGTAGTGAGATCGGACGCCCGTGTGTATTGGTGGAGTCCCTTGGCAGTTGGAAATCGAAAAAGAGTAGCCTAACGGCGCTGGCCAGGCAACATTTCGAGTTAAAAATCTACCCCAAGTATTTCAGGATCCTCGCCGGTGCTATGGAGTTCGTGCACTGAGCTGAGTTTCTCCAGACTCAGGTTTGAGTTAGGAGGAGAACGGAGCACTTATGGGTTGCACCCGTGTGCCGTGATGTTAATCCATCGACTAAACTAAACTATATTAATGAAAGGTATCCCTGGAAGTCTCGGAGATGTGGTTTTAAAGAAGAAAGCTGACAATTAATTTGACAGCTAAAATGAGCAATCAGGACGTTTTAAGGGAAGCTGGGTCGCAAAGACAACTTATCACAAACGTCAGAAAGATGCAGTCATCGTTTTTCTTTTTGCCACATTATGAGAAGTAATAAACTGGAACATGTGACAACCGGAAAGATTTGCGGAAAGTGAAACTGAGGAAGGCAGTGTAAGAAGATTCTTGACAATATTATGTCGTGGCACAGAAGGGCGTCAATACACGAATTGATCCATGACGCCGGAGATCGTAATGTGTGGAGAGGCATGATCTTCCACGCCAGCCGGCAAGGCACTGGATGATGATCCGGGGTTCCAAAGGCAGAGCTAAAAATAGTAACACTATAAACCTCCTGTGTTGCTCATAAAAGACAAGCAAAGAGAGGTGGCCTTAGACTTGCTATATCCGACAGTAGAAACAATCAACCAACATCTAACCACACCGTGATGTAGCGTAAACATAGCTTGACATGCGTGATTATGGGACTATACTATACTAGGAACCTCAGGGGCAAAGATAGAAGAAACAGAAGATGCATTTCACATAATACGCGGGCTATTCCAAAATATCTCCGATTGGCTGGTAAAAATAAACCGGTTGTCATAGCAATACCGTTCATTGCTTGCATCATTCAGTAGTCTTTTAGCTCACTACACACAAACCTACAGTCGCATTTGTCTCGTAATTAAAAATAATAACAAGAAGAAGAAGATGAATTGCATTTTATTATTTTAATTTTAAAATTATAATAAGACAATACATTACATATGGTGACTTTGATGTGCAATCAATCAATCAAGTGCCGTCTCCACAATGCAGGTTGGCTACAATGGATCTCCAACACTGTCTGTCTATCGCCTTGACTGTACAGTCTGTCAGGCTGATGTTTGTCCATCTCTTGATATACATCTTTACGATATTCCATTGCTAGAACATTTCACATCTATTTTTAATTATATGCCACCAATCATCTCTCATATAATGTCACGCGCGCGCACACGCATGACCAGGATCTTCATGATGCATTAATTAAGCCGTCTACCTAGCATTCCGAAGGTTATGGGTTCGAATCCGGACTCATTTATTCAGATTACGAGCGCAATTTCTTTTCGGATACGCCTGTGGGTCGAACCTGGAGCTACGGAGTTCTTGCTCTGTGCAACAAAATTCTGCAGGCCACCCTGTGGAAAGCTACCGGGCCATATGGGACAACATCCGGTGTGGTGAAGTCGATCCTCTGGTCTTTAACCCCCCCCCCCCCTCCCCACTTCCTTAAAAAAAATAACGTTAAATTTTCGATAATTTATAATCTTGGCTAGTACACATTTGATCAATTTTACATTTCTCTCTCCATTTCGGGATGCCACTAGTAATATCCTGGGAACTGTCAAGAAAGTTTATACCATGCTCAACCAATTATGGTACAATTTAGATACAGTTTGTCAGTTTTCATTTAACACAGAAGGGCAGTGTTTAAACCACTTTATTGATTCTTTGACCAACTGATCACTCACTAGATATAGTTATAGGCTCAATATAAAATCGAAGAAAGCACTACATGTATTTGGGTTGCTATAAATTAATTCTACATCAAGAAACTCACCATATATTGATTCCACATTGTAAATTTATACTAAATCAAGAAACTCACCACAAGTCGATACTTTAATGTTAACTCATTTTAAACCACGAAACACATCCCATGTAGATATATTACCATAAACTAATTGTAAATCAAGAAACTTACTACATTTCGATTAGTTACTATAAAATCAGTTTAAAACACTAAAATGACCACAGCCTTAATATGTTACTCACTATATTTCAGGTTTCGTCACATTATGTCATTCACGACATAACTATTAAATAATTCACTAATTGTGAATTGTTTCAAGAAAAAAAAACATTAAAATTATATTTATGACCAATGAGTGGCTTAGAGGTACAACGTAGCCTCTGATTCAAACAGATTAATTACAGCGTTTGCTCCTGGCTCAAGTAGACTGGGTACATAATCCGTCTCTGACTCAAGGAGACTGAGGTAGCCTGGGTACAGCGTATCCATCTTACACAAGTATTCTAGGTACACCGTCATCCTCTGACTCAAGTAGACAGGAAATTACTTTCTCCTCCAACTCAAGTTGTCTGGGTACAACTTCCGTTCCTGATTCAAATAGACTGAGTACAACTTCCGTATCCAATGTCAAGTAGACTGAGTACAACTTCCGTATCCATGTCAAATAGACTGAGTACAACTTCCGTATCCATGTCAAATAGACTGAGTACAACTTCCACATGCATGTCAAATAGACTGAGTACAACTTCCGTATCCATGTCAAATAGACTGAATGCAACTTCCGTATCCATGTCGAATAGACTGAGTACAACTTCCGTATCCATGTCAAATAGACTGAGTACAACTTCCGTATCCTTGTCAAATAGACTGAGTACAACTTCCGTATCCATGTCAAATAGACTGAGTACAACTTCCGTATCCATGTCAAATAGACTGAGTACAACTTCCGTATCCATGTCAAATAGACTGAGTACAACTTCCGTATCCATGTCAAATAGACTGAGTACAACTTCCGTATCCATGTCAAATAGACTGAGTACAACTTCCGTATCCATTGTCAAATAGACTGAGTACAACTTCCGTATCCATGTCAGATAGACTGAGTACAACTTCCGTATCCATGTCAAATAGACTGAGTACAACTTCCACATGCATGTCAAATAGACTGAGTACAACTTCCGTATCCATGTCAAATAGACTGAGTACAACTTCCGTATCCATGTCAGATAGACTGAGTACAACTTCCGTATCCATGTCAAATAGAGTGAGTACAACTACCGTATCCTTGTCAAATAGACTGAGTGCAACTTCCGTGTCCTTGTCAAATAGACTGAGTACAACTTCCGTATCCATGTCAAATAGACTGAGTACAACTTCCACATGCATGTCAAATTGACTGAGTACAACTTCCGTATCCATGTCAAATAGACTGAGTGCAACTTCCGTATCCTTGTCAAATAGACTGAGTGCAACTTCCGTATCCATGTCAAATACACTCAGTACAACTTCCACATGCATGTCAAATAGACTGAGTACAACTTCCGTATCCATGTCAAATAGACTGAGTACAACTTCCACATACATGTCAAATAGACTGGGTACAACTTCCACATGCATGTCAAATAGACTGAGTACAACTTCCGTATCCTTGTCAAATAGACTGAGTACAACTTCCGTATCCATGTCAAATAGACTGAGTACAACTTCCGTATCCATGTCAAATAGACTGAGTACAACTTCCGTATCCATGTCAAATAGACTGAGTACAACTTCTGTATCCATGTCAGATAGACTGAGTACAACTTCCGTATCTATGTCAAATAGACTAAGTACAACTTCCGTATCCTTGTCAAATAGACTGAGTACAACACTTCCGTATCCATGTCAAATAGACTGAGTACAACTTCCGTATCCATGTCAAATAGACTGAGTACAACTTCCGTATCCATGTCAAATAGACTGAGTACAACTTCCACATGCATGTCAAATAGACTGAGTACAACTTTCGTATCCTTGTCAAATAGACTGAGTACAACTTCCGTATCCATGTCAGATAGACTGAGTACAACTTCCGTATCCATGTCAAATAGACTGAGTACAACTTCCACATGCATGTGAAATAGACTGAGTACAACTTCCGTATCCATGTCAAATAGACTGAGTACAACTTCCGTATCCATGTCAGATAGACTGAGTACAACTTCCGTATCCATGTCAAATAGAGTGAGTACAACTACCGTATCCTTGTCAAATAGACTGAGTGCAACTTCCGTGTCCTTGTCAAATAGACTGAGTACAACTTCCGTATCCATGTCAAATAGACTGAGTACAACTTCCGTATCCTTGTCAAATAGACTAAGTACAACTTCCACATGCATGTCAAATTGACTGAGTACAACTTCCGTATCCATGTCAAATAGACTGAGTACAACTTCCGTATCATGTCAAATAGACTGAGTGCAACTTCCTTATCCTTGTCAAATAGACTGAGTGCAACTTCCGTATCCTTGTCAAATAGACTGAGTGCAACTTCCGTATCCATGTCAAATACACTCAGTACAACTTCCACATGCATGTCAAATAGACTGAGTACAACTTCCGTATCCATGTCAAATAGACTGAGTACAACTTCCACATACATGTCAAATAGACTGGGTACAACTTCCACATGCATGTCAAATAGACTGAGTACAACTTCCGTATCCTTGTCAAATAGACTGAGTACAACTTCCGTATCCATGTCAGATAGACTGAGTACAACTTCCGTATCCATGTCAAATAGACTAAGTACAACTTCCGTATCCATGTCAGATAGATTGAGTACAACTTCCACATGCATGTCGAATAGACTGAGTACAACTTCCGTATCCATGTCAAATAGACTGAGTACAACTTCTGTATCCATGTCAGATAGACTGAGTACAACTTCCGTATCTATGTCAAATAGACTAAGTACAACTTCCGTATCCTTGTCAAATAGACTGAGTACAACTTCCGTATCCATGTCAAATAGACTGAGTACAACTTCCGTATCCATGTCAAATAGACTGAGTACAACTTCCGTATCCATGTCAAATAGACTGAGTACAACTTCCGTATCCATGTCAGATAGACTCAGTACAACTTCCGTATCCATATCAAATAGACTGAGTACAACTTCTGTATCCATGTCAGATAGACTGAGTACAACTTCCACATGCATGTCAAATAGACTGAGTACAACTTCCACATGCATGTCAAATAGACTGAGTACAACTTCCGCATCCTTGTCAAATAGACTGAGTACAACTTCCGTATCCATGTCAGATAGACTGAGTACAACTTCCGTATCAATGTGAAATAGACTGAGTACAACTTCCGTATCCATGTCAGATAGACTGAGTACAACTTCCACATGCATGTCGAATAGACTGAGTACAACTTCCGTATCCTTGTCAAATAGACTGAGTACAACTTCCGTATCCATGTCAGATAGACTGAGTACAACTTTCGTATCCATGTCAAATAGACTGAGTACAACTTCCACATGCATGTCAAATAGATTAAGTAGAATATCAGCCTCTGACTCACTTAATCAGGGTACAACGCTCGCTCTGACTCAAGTAGACGGAGCGCAATGTCCGTCTCAGAATCAGTCTGGCTACAACGTCCACCCCTGATACAACTAGACTTAGTACGAATGGCCGCTATGGATTTCTACAAAATAATGAGAGAGCCCATATTTGTAATTTTTTTATCCGACGCCTGCCTTTTTAGATAGGGTGAAAAAAAAATAAATACTAAGAAGATCCATGTCCACGATACGCAAGGTAAAAAATGCAGACGCAGCTGAATATACCGCCGCCCAGGCAACAATTCCATACAAGAAAAGACACCACATGTACCCCATCCACAATATAAACGAATATTTATTGAACGGGAGTCTCCAGTGTACATACATTTGTGAACTCTCTGGTGCCACGGAGTTATTTTAATTCATGCAAATTTTCCTTGATCTGTGTTAGGAAATTTGGCTTTTAAGGAGATATGCGTATGCGTGATCTTTTGGGGGAAACAAACAAACAAACAAACAAACAAACAAACAAACCATTTATTATAATAAATCTGCCAACACAATTACAATCATCTTTAGTTTACTATTGTGCGGTATTTCTAGTATCAAATACCCAGCACTCCACAACGCGACTAAAATGGCCATTTTCCTTTACTTATGGCTATTCTCTGAATTAAACGTGGTTGCGCAGTGGCTAGCAGGCCTGCCTACCGGCATGATATCCAAATGTTCGAATCCTTTTCGTCGCAATTTTTAAATAAATAATAATCTTTGTCATCCAGGTGAACCCAACCAACAATAGATAACTTGCAATGTCTAGGAAGTAAAGGCGTCCGGCACGATATTTGCCACATCTGTTGATTGTGATTGGTCTATAACAGTGTAAGGCCAGAACCAGATACCTACTAGCCACTGTAGCATTGTGGTTGGTTACTCCCTGCCGGTCCAGTGGTCTTGGGATCGAATTCGCATCGAGGGAGTTGTTGACAATTGACCTGGACTCCCCGTTCGACTCAGTCTTAAAATGGTACCAGGAAATCACCTCGGAAGTAAAGGCGACCAGCTTGATATTGACCACATCACTGTCATGGACCAGTGGGGGTAACTAAATCTCACACTCTTATCACAGTCTAAAGGACAGGTTGCCTCGTGCGAAAAACACTTTTTCAGCCTTTCTATCCTAGCCAGCGACACTCGGGTCTGGGACCGGGTAGAGGTTAGACCGGTTGAGACTGAGTGTAGGCAATGACAGTATTCACCCTACCGCCAGAGATAGAGATGTTAGAAATCAAGTGTGATAGTTATTGAGTATTTTAAGTAGTATAGTTCGTGATCATGTGAACTTAGGTAAATGTATAGAGGTGAATTATATAAATGAAATGATCTGATCTTATGTTGTGACTGGATTTCGTAGATGTGTTGTGGCATTAAATGGTAATGTAGTTTTAATATAATATGGTGACTTACTCCACGCATACCAATGCTCAATCTGTTCAGCAACCAGCTAGATTGTAATCTGGACAATGTGGGGAATCATCTTCCCGACGCAATTATCTGTATCCTGACTGATAACATCATAACAGTGTAACCAGCCATGCACGACGATAATATCTTATGTCCTGGCAACACGAACAGGAACGGGCCATGACACCTGAGGACACACACACCTAAGCACATATATTTGGCCATGACATTTCCAATGTCAAAGCGATACTGCGGGCATCTTAAAGTGGTGAAAACCACAGCTAACTCATAATACCACCACCAGTCGATCAGCATGGGACCCACAACAGCTTACACTAAATGCGAACTGTGGCAGGTGTCGGGTTCCGTTGATCTATTACAGTATGAGTTTAGCACCATATGCAAAATACGTATTAAGGTGCGAAAAAGGATCACATACTGTTCTCACTTTTGCCACTAGATACCAGAAAAAGCTTAAGGCGTCTAAAAGGGTACTTTACTTTACTTTACTTTACTTTACTTTACTTTGCTGGCTCCGTGGTGGAGGGTGTTACGGACGCAATTCGTGATCCCGCATACCATTGTTAGAAACACAGCTGCGCGCGATGTGACAGCATACCACTGGTTGTTTACGAAATGGTATGGGTGCCGGTCGTTCAGAAAGCAATGGCAAACTACCGAACGTAAACTTGCCAAGAGATCACAGGAGCAAAACATGCTGGTGTTGACTGCAACATCCTGTGATGGATATGCAACTAACTGTTTACTTTACTTTACTTATTATTAAGTGAGGGAAGTTGCAGTAGTGCAGTGGCTACGACGTTTGCCTATCTGCCTTGTGGTCATGTGTTCAAATTCTTTTTTAAGGCGAGACTTCTTGTTCAGGTGGACCCATCGTAAAATGTGTACCAGGAAATGATATGAGAAGTAAAGGCGACAACGAGATATTACATTGACCATTTGAACTCATTGAGTGCTAATTGGTCTATAAGAATAATAGGCCAGCACCATAAACCCAATAGCATTGAAATAGGGTCCATTCCTTTACCTTTAACTGGTCCAGAAGTCCACGTGGTCGCAGTTCCGGTACGTTGATTGCGAGGTAAGAGGTTCATCCCTGTACCTGTTAGTTAACGTTGACATTTCGTTCAAAAAGCTATGACAAACTACTGAACGTAAACTTACCTAGTGTTGAGGTAGATTGCAACGTACTGCAAAGGACATGCACCATTTTAAAAATTAACTGATCCACGGTATAGAGAAATACTTGGTACAAAATGAAGCAACAAAATTAACATGAAATGCATTATGAGAAGAAATTAACTAGAGAATTGGGTGACAACTGAAAAGATTAAAGGAGAAAGAACAAAGGAAAGGCAGAGAGGTAAGTGTCTAGATGGCTTGGCAACATGGCACTATCGAGAATAAATAAAAACAGAGCTGATCCACTAGTCTGATGATCGTTTGAGATGGCGAAACATGAACGACCACACTTATCAGCATGGCACATGTTGATAATGATTTTGCAAACTAAATGATACATGTTTGCGTAAAAACATAGCCTCATTTATTCAATCTTCATCTTGTGTCAACTTTACTTAACTTAGACTATAACATATAACACTCATTCTGTCTGGTAACGTGTTAATTCCGGTGTCCTATTTCCCCAATGTATCATGTTTATCTTGGAGGCTCAGCGATAAATCTTGCATGCCTGCAGCTTTTTGATACATCAAGAGTGATGTATGTGTTATCCTTGTGGGAAATGGGAGCCGCAGAGCGTATTGGCTAAGACACTTGCCTGCCGGCCCGTGGTCACATGTTCGAGCCCCATCGAAGAGGGTTTTTAAACATTAATCTGGACTTTCGGGTTCGCCCAGCCCGAATGGGGCACCATGAATGTTATTTGAAGCAAAGGTTGCTGGGTTAGTTAGTTAGTCGACAGATCATCCTCAATGTACATCGAACCATTCAGTCCATAAGTGCTATAGTGCCCTAGGTTGCTGGGTGATTTTGCCCACGTGCCTGATTGAGTAACGATTGGTCTATAAGATATTGAGTGACGATTGGACAATAAGATATTGAGTGACGATTGGTCTATAAGATATTGAGTGACGATTGGACTATAAGATATTGAGTGACGATTGGACTATAAGATATTGAGTGACGATTGGTCTATAAGATATTGAGTGACGATTGGACTATAAGATATTGAGTGACGATTGGACTGTAAGATATTGAGTGACGATTGGACTATAAGATATTGAGTGACGATTGGACTTTAAGATATTGAGTGACGATTGGACTGTAAGATATTGAGTGACGATTGGACTATAAGATATTGAGTGACGATTGGACTGTAAGATATTGAGTGACGATTGGTCTATAAGATATTGAGTGACGATTGGACTATAAGATATTGAGTGACGATTGGACTATAAGATATTGAGTGACAATTGGACTATAAGATATTGAGTGACGATTGGTCTATAAGATATTGAGTGACGATTGGTCTATAAGATATTGAGTGACGATTGGACTATAAGATATTGAGTGACGATTGGATTGTAGGATATTGAGTGACGATTGGACTATAAGATATTGAGTGACGATTGGACTATAAGATATTGAGTGACGATTAGACTGTAAGATATTGAGTGACGATTGGACTGTAAGATATTGAGTGACGATTGGACTATAAGATATTGAGTGACGATTGGACTATAGGATATTGAGTGACGATTGGACTATAAGATATTGAGTGACGATTGGACTATAAGATATTGAGTGACGATTGGACTATAAGATATTGAGTGACGATTGGACTATAAGATATTGAGTGACGATTGGACTATAAGATATTGAGTGACGATTGGACTATAAGATATTGAGTGACGATTGGACTATAAGATATTGAGTGACGATTGGACTATAAGATATTGAGTGACGATTATACTGTAAGATATTGAGTGACGATTGGACTATAAGATATTGAGTGACGATTGGACTGTAAGATATTGAGTGACGATTGGACTATAAGATATTGAGTGACGATTGGACTATAGGATATTGAGTGACGATTGGACTATAAGATATTGAGTGACGATTGGACTATAAGATATTGAGTGATGATTGGACTATAAGATATTGAGTGACGAATGGACTATAATATATTGAGTGACGATTGGTCTATAAGATATTGAGTGACGATTGGACTATAAGATATTGGCCTAGCACCATATACCCAATACACACACAAGACCTATAAAAGAGTCATTTAATGTAAATTTACTAATAGGAATTTAAAAAATCAAGAACTCTTTTACTTTGTTAGTTAGTTATTAGTTTGGACTCCAGACATGTCCTTAGGTGCTCAGACCCCCACCACCAACCCCAACATATGCATTAGCGTTTGGCAACTAATAGTGCAAATTCTGTGTTGATGACGAGCCCCACATTGTCCCGATGTCCTTTCGTGTCTGGCCGTGCCAATTCTTACTCCTGAGTCTCTCATTCTACACAACGATGTGGATTCACTGACATCAAAGTTCTTCGCTCTCGACATCTCTCTAAAGAGTAATAATAATATCCGCACTATCCATGGGCTGGCCATCAGCAGGGGATGTAGAACCAGCAAGTTTAACAGCTCGTTCATTTCCCTCAACTCCCGCATGTCCCATAACGAAGATGAAAGTGACTGTGCCAAAAGCTGACCTCCGCAGGGATTCAGTTCAGCGTCTTTTATTTTATGAATGTGATACCAGATGTTATGAATGGAATACAACTGATTGTGAATAAGCTGTTTGATGATTTATATTGTGCTGGTAATATCGTGTCGCGGTCCTTAGTCTAAAACTGATGCAAGATAAAACATTATTGCAGGGTGTCAGGTCTTTGGAGACAAGACAAAGTCCGATGGTGAGAGTAAACTGGGTAAGTTCTTTTTAGTCACAGCTGTAAGATACATAATTATACAACTAAAGCAACGGTTATAGCACGTGCACTATCTATGTATTTAAGGGAAGCAAGAATAGTAAGACCATCTATCATGCATGTCGTAAGAGGCAAATGAGGAGGTTTGGCGTGGAACTGGCTATCTTATCCCTAGGAAATACTAGCTGCATAAGCCAATCAGTCGTAAACAAGTCTAAAGATATCAGGCGAGAAGAATAACTCAGCCAATCAAGATGAAAGGAGACTTCTAGAAAAAGTATGCCGTGATGCGGAGAAAGCCGCGAGCCTGAATAGCCGACTTACCTCCTTTTCAACTGGGAAAATCTCCAGAACTGGAACCTGGAGTGTTAGAACTATGCATGAATTGGAAAAGACAGCACTGGTGGTAGAAGACATGGAGTATTACGAGTATTGTTATTATTTGCGTTTGCCCACTTTGAACTCAAGCGTAGTCCATAGACACTACTTCTAGTAGTGCTGGACTGAATTTTGCGTGTGGATTAGTTTTCCCTATTAACAGTGTCCATCACCATCAGACGAACCCACTCCAACTTCAGAGGTAAATATACTTATAATTTACGTCCCCATGTCAAGGACGAGAAGTCAATATTTTAGTCGAACAGACCGGTGTCGGGGTTGAATCTCTTACATTGGCATCATCACACCGGATGTTTAAGAACACACATTCTTATCTATTCGGCCACGCTGACTGCCGTATTAGGAGTTATAAGACTAACAGTTTGAGATTATGCGACACGCGATGGAGCGGTGAAAGCAAACAGCTTCTAAAGGTAGGTAAAACAGTGCTGTTACAGAACAATACACTGGAAAATGTCACTCACAGTGAGTGAGAAGCTCTAATGCTATCTATAATGCAAAGAAAGCACCACTATGGTAGGCAGCAGTGGATTTTAGAATAATAACAGCAACATCTATAAACATAATTGTGATCCAATGTTACACACCAACAAATGGTAAGGACGAGTCATTAAGAAGGATACCTGGAAAGCCCTATCCCTAAACACCATAGGGCAAACGAACTATATGGATACCTAAAATGCACAAACATTCATTTCCAGACAGAGTTGTTATTCATCAACCAAGCCTAAATGAGCACCGAGAAAATTCATGGAAAGTAAAGGCGTTCTGTGTGACATTCACCACATCATCCATGTTGCTTTTTTTTAAATGTTGCATATCCCTACAGGACGTTGCAGTCAACACCAGCATTTTTCAGCTGCTGTTGATATACTAGGCAAGTTTGTTTTTACCGTTCAGTAGTTTGCCATTGTTTCTGAACGACCGGCTCCCATACCAGCACCTTATAACACAATGCGAAAAAATTTGCTGCACAAATTGGTCGAAGCTGAGTTTTGAACGCCTGGTAAGCAGCTCACGAACCGCGTTCGCAAATCTTTAGCCACGGAGACCGTTGCTACAATACGCATAATGGCACGAAAAGGAGTCCTTTTACATTTTGTGTTGTTTTCCCAGAAGTATAACAACGTACAAATTAACCTTTGCTGGTTTGTGACTTGAACATCGACTGGCGGGTCATTAACGCTTAATGAAATCTTCATGCGAGCAGAGATTTTTAAATAAAATTACCTACAAAGTATAGTGGCATCTCTGACGACAAGTAGACAAGTACGTTGGGAAGACTAAACAAATACTATCATAAAACGTTCTAGAATGATGTGGTAAAAGTAATACATGATGCATCAATGGCAAGGAAAACACACACACACACACACACACACACACACACACACACACACACACACACACACACACACACACACACACACACACTCGTGCACGCACGCACGCGCGCGCGCATGCACACACCCACGCACACGTGAGACTAGTGGACGAAACATGGAACAAACTTCCAAATGTGGCAACAAACAAAATTGTTTAGCATGAGCATTTATTAGTTTCAAACAACACTTTACCCGAGACGGAAAGATTGGAAAGATACATTTTACCTTGCCAGTGTGCAAAAGGTGGTGGGGGTGGTGGAGTTGGAGGTTGTGGTTGCGGTGGAGGTGGTGGTGTTTGATGGTTGCTCTGTGTGTGTGTGTGTGTGTGTGTGTGTGAGTGTGTGTGTGCGTGCGTGCGAGCGTGCGTGCGTGTGTGTTTGTGTGATCAATTCTTATGGAAATGTGCGAATAGTGGACAATAAACAGTGAAATGGTAAAAGCAATGGTAGCAACGGGAAAATGGTTTAAAGTAGGATGTTCATAGCATCCAGAGCAGAGAAGATACAATTTCTGAGATATGGAGAGCTGCAGGTTTATGAAATAACTCGTTACAACAACGAGGAAATGACAAATGAAATGTAATAATGCATATCAATAAATAAAATGTACTAGTGCATATTAACAAACAAAATGTAACAGTGCATGTCGACAAATGAAATGTAATAGTGCATATCAACAAATGAATTGTAATAATGCATATGAACAAATGAAATGTAATAGTGCATATCAACAAATGAAATGTAATAGTACATATAAACAAATAACATGTAACAGTGCATGTCGACAAATGAAATGTAATAGTGTATATCAACAAATGAAATGTAATAGTGCATATGCACAAATGAAATGTAATAGTGCATATCAACAAATGAAATGTAATAGTACATGTCGACAAATGAAATGCAATAGTGTATGTTGACAAATGAAATGTAATAGTGCATGTCGACAAATGAAATGTAATACTGCATGTCGACAAAACAGGGTCGCCATGGCAAAGACTTGCGCTCAGAAGGTCGTGGGTTCGGTTTTTGGCCTCTGAGACTGGGTTTACGTTTGCAATATTTCGCTGAAGCTTTAGGACCCTTGTTCTGTGCGATACTGTTGGCGGGCGCTAGTCGCTTTGTTAATAGAGACCAAACCATATAGTATACAACTTAGTGCAGCGAAGTAATTTCTTATGATTTTAACCCCTTTAACAAAACAGGTGGAAATGAGAAATTGACCGTTTGTTGGAAAATACTGGCCATAAGAATAGAAGGAGGAAAGGGAAAGATGCACAACAACAGCGACAACAACAACAGCGACAACAACAACAGCGACAACAACAACAGCGACAACAACAACAGCGACAACAACAGCAGCAGTTGCAGCGACGACGACGACATCAACAACAACAACAACAACAACAACAACAACAACAACAACAACAACAACAACAACAACAAGAAAAGGGAGTTACCATATTTTTAAATGACGTTTTAAATACAATTTTCAAAACCCCGAGAACGAAATAATCTTTCCTTGAAAATAGTTCAGCCTGGTTACAGGTAAACTAGCAAACGTTTTCTCCTATTTGAGCAAGAGAATGTTATATGATTTATCTTGCCACATACCCGGACCTGGAAAGGTTATACACGATAGGAGACGAGACACACGCTCAGCTATCTAACCTCAGCCTGGGCGTGGCCCAGGGGTCGTTCGTTCCGAAGCCAGCGTATTCATATCGTCACAAAAGAATGTATTTTTTGAGAGTTTTTGACTACCGCCGACGTAAGACCCCCCCCCCCCCCCCCGACCTCATATATGGACACTGTCCAGATGGACACCCGATTACCGGGTTGCCGCGTGAAAGACACCAAGGCTTATATTTCATTTCATCTGTTTATCTTATATATGACAGTTATGCCGGCGTGGCTTATTTATTTATATTTAATCTGTTTAGAAAATGTTCTCATTATACGTAGCTTTACGTTTTTGACATGATCTGTCGGTAGCTATAGATACACAAGGCTAGCCACACGATTTTACCATGAATATGAAAGAAATATAATTGAGAACTGACATTTTGTACAGTGTTTATTCGTTTTCAAAATAGTCACTAATTTAATTTGCTCACACACGTCTTTTGCACACAGGGCCGTGCCGTGCTATGATACAGAGAGGCGATCGCATCAGGCAGCACCGTAAGGGTGGGGGTGGGGTAGGGGGGGGGGGCATAAGCAGCGAAGGAGGGGCGGCTTTTCGAAGACTTGCATCATTAAGAGGCGACATTTCGAAGACTTGTATAATACTGAGAAAATCTACTGTACGGCCCTGCTGGTACACTGGCTTTTAAAAGACCTTGGAAATAGAACACTGTTTGTTTAAGTAAAAGACCTTGGAAATAGAACACTGTTTGTTTAAGTAAACCAAATATTATAATTTTGTTTGCACTCACTCGCTTTGAGCTAAAGCGTAGTGCATACATGTGCTACCACTTATGGCGCTCTGAACTTATTTTTGCGTGTGCATTAGCTTTTCATATTACCGGTGTCCCTCGCCATCAGGCGAACCCACTCTGACGTATGAGGTGCTTGTCATTTACTGCCCCAAGCCTAGAACGAGAAGTCAACATCTTAGTCCAACCTCGGCATCAGCACACCGGATGTTTAAGAGCGAGCGCTATTATCCATTCGGTCATGCTGAACTCAAAAGTTTTATTACAAGTCAGCCTGATTTCTTTGTCACTGTCAGGATGATTTAGTTAGAGCTGTCTTTTGTAAAGATTTACGAAAAAAAAGCAAAAACAACAAACAAAAAAACAAAAAACAAAAACAACAACAACAATCGTACTGAGTCAAATAATGAGAATATGGTGATTATGACAGAATATCAATATTCAAATCTTTGGCCGCTAAATGCTCAAACCGTACTTTGTGAGAGGGCGTGTCGTTTTTAAGCGAAGATAGATTTTGAACCCTTCGGGTAAGAGCATTTATTAATTTGGTAAGGAGATCCGCATAGTGCTGCCATCTAGCCGCCTTGCTTTCAGACAGATAATCTTTCAATTGGACACCTTTGGCATCAACATTCATCAGCAATGTGTGCTCTAGGCAAGACAGTTTTTGTTCTCAATATATTCCCCCGCCCCCTTCCCAAATTTAATTATGCCGAGTTTGGGGACTGAACTCCAACCCTAACTTTAATAGGCAATCGCACTTCTTACTACAGCACTATAGCTACGCAAGGAATTGTACATTGTTTTGGGTGAAAATATGCTAAAATCTGAAATAATTACAATTATTAACACGATGTATCAGATGGTATTGAAGCCAAATTGAGGTAGCGTGGGTTAATATAGCAACAGTTGGGATAACATGGATTAATGCAGCAACAACTGTGGAATAGTGGGTCAATTTAGCAACAGTTGGGATAACATGGATTAATGAAGCAACAACTGTGGAATAGTGGGTCAATATAGCAACAGTTCGGATAACATGGATTAATGGAGCAACAACTGTGGAATAGAGGGTCAATATAGCAACAAATGGAGAAGAGTGGGTTAACGTAGCAGCAATTGGGAAAAAGTGGGTTAATATAGTAACGATATGGGTATAATTGGTTAATGTAGCAACATTTGGGGTAGAGTGGGTTTGCGCAGCAACAATTTGGGTAAAGTGGGATAGTGTAGTTTAGTTTAGTTAAATCGGTGGATCAACATCACAGCACACATGTGTAACCCATAAGTGCTTTGTTCTACTCCTAACTCACGCAGGAGTCCAGAGAATCTCAGCTGAGTGCTTGAACTCCGTAGAACAGGAGGGATCCTGAAACCCTTTGGGTAGATTTTTAACTCGATATTTTGCCATGGCAGCGCCGTTAGGCTACTCTTTTTCGATTTCCAACTGTCAAGGGATAGTGTAGCGGCAACTTAGGTAGAGTGGGTTAATATGGCAACAAGTGATGTAGAATGGATTAATGTAGTAACAATTGGGGGTATAGTGGGTTAATGTAGTAACAATGGGGATAGCGTTGGTTAATATCAACTTGGTTACAATCAACTTCAGCATGGTTTAGCTTTTTGGGATTTGCTCGGAAACTGTTAAACTGTAGGTTTGTGATAAATGAGGCTCTCACGTTTAGTAGGCCCGAATGCATGGATACATTTTTTTTGGTTGCATATCCCTTACAGGGCGTTGCAGCCAACACCAGCATTTTTCAGCTGCTGTTGATGTACTAGGCAAGATTTAGCAACGCTAGATTGAGCAACGCTCACATACCCCATAAGTTACCGACGCGGCGAGAACCGCTACAAATTATGGAGAAATAGGCGACCAGTATTTTCCTTCCCTGACGGACGACAAACGTATGTGTTGAATCCCCGTCCGACCGCACTCAGGTCATATCCATCAGCGTAACCAACACACCTAATGCTCCCGCCACATACATAAATCTATACTTTTATATACATATAGTTCTCCGATTACCCCAGCGGTATCCAAATGATCCATTCTGAAAAGATGCGAACGTAAACAAAAGCTGCAGAAAATAGCAGTGAGAGAAATCTGAGTTGGAAGAGAATCAACAATGATTTAAAAAGAAAATGCTTGGATAAATCCAGCAGGAGCAGACAGAGATTAAGCTGAATTACGACGTCTGACAGGTGCAATTAATCCCCGTAGAAATGGAATGTGTTCTCGGGTAGTGAACGCCCTAAAATTAGGCCAAGGACCTGTTGGGTGGTTTTAATTAATTTCACAATGGAGCCTATGTGGTGACGTGGTTACGCTGCATACCCGTGCTCCGAAGTTTGTGGGTTCGATTCCGGGCCACGCCGTTCGGTGCAAATTTCTCGGAGACTCCTGGGGGTTGTCGCGGAGATACGGAGCTCGTGATTTATGCGACGCTTTCGGCAGGTCGCCCTGCGGAAAGCGACAGAGCGATATAGGGTAAAGCCTAGCGAAATGCAGTCAGTCCTCTTGAATGTTTTAAATATTATATTTGCATGTTAAGTTGCATATCCTTTTCAAGACGTTGTAATCAATCCCAACATTTATTCGTACTATTTCTGATATACTAGGCGAATTTTACCTTGAGTAGTTTTCCACTTCTTTCTTAACCACCGACGCCTCATACCATGGAAATAAACGCAAAGATGTCTGCCTCTACATCGGTGTGTCGGGGAATTGTGAAACATGTTCACTGTGTCTACAACACAGCGACTCACTTATATTACATAATGCATCTTTACAGTTTATTTTGACTATTATACGAAAGTTGACAATCCACATTTGCAGAGCATTTCTAAGATACATTTACTTTCGAAAACACAGTGTGCATTATTACATTTATTAAACTCGAAACAAATACTCTGATGAGAGTCGGGGATGTGGCTGGAGGTTAGGTTGTCTGTCCCAGGCTTAAACAGTAACGGGTTCGATCTCAGCATAAAGCTGGGTATTTTTTGAAGAATCATTAATATTGTATGATAAAACACGCCTCCTGATGTCTTGGGTGTTGAGAAATCATTGCATACCTTTTCAGATTAAGGTGAAAGTTTAGACGTTCTGTATGAAAGTTGTGCACGTAAAACAATAAAATCAAAACAATAAAAAATTAAACAATAAAAATAAAATTAAATAGAATAGGCCGTAAAAAATCCTTAAGAAAAGAACACATACTCATGGGTAGTTAGAAACCGTTACTTTGGATAGAATATGTCTCGATAGAGCAATTCTTACACACATGCACACTGGCTAAAGCCGGACATACTGACCTTTGACGTGTAAAATTAGGTGTGATGCACTACCCCCGAAAGAGGAGCAAAGGATCGTTAGAAAGTGAAAGAGCAAAATTTCAATGTTAATGCAAGCATTCATTCATTAATTAGCATGTCCTTTGCAGAACCTCGCTCCCATAACAACCTTCCGGAAAACTTCTCAATCACAAGCAAGATGTCCCGCGCCCGAAACACCCACCTAGAGATCATCCACCACAATCTGCACCTACCTTCTCTTTGGCCTTCCTCTTCCTCTCTTCCCAGGCATATACCCCTCCATTATTGTTCTCTCCAAACTTTCATGACGTTTCAAGTGACCAACATATTTCAGTTTTGTTTGTTTCATCGTCTTTAATAGCCAACCCTCTTCAATATTTAGCTCTTGAAGTATGGATGCATTTGTTCTTTTCTTTACCCAAGATACTCTTAGAACCCGTCTATAAAATTTGTATTCAAAGGCATTTATGCGCTGTTCAGCTTGTTTAGTAAGTGTCCAGGTCTTACAGGCGTATGTTGCAATGGGAAAGATGCATGCTCTTAAAAATCTAATTTTTGTAGTTCTATCTGTCCCACTCCATAATTTATTCAGTTGTTTTAGATTTTGAAGAGCAATTGATAGTCGTCGTTTAATTTCTTTCATTGTGTCACCGTTGTTGGTAATCAATGACCCAAGATATTCAAAATTTTCCACCACCTCCAATCTTTCCTCATTAACATATATTTATTGACGTATATATTATTATACTATCCATATTGACGTGGATAGGCCTTAGGTTCATACCAGAATGCGATCGGCGTTGCCAGTAGTGGGTTGTGCTCAATATTTAAATTTAAATTTCAAATCCCGAAACCACCACATAGTCAATTGATTATTGCTCACTGGATTTAGGAGGCCTGGTGTTCCTTGCCAGTGAGAAGTCCTGATCGTTCGGGTCCCATCGATTGACGGACTTCGGTCGCGGCGATTGGGAAATCTTGAGCATAGCCTACGATGGGTAGCGTGGTGATGTTCTGTTGTGATAATTTGGTGTGTCCAGTGTGTGCCGCGTGGTTACACACCCGCTTCACACGCGTGATCCGGGACTGTTTCCGGATCCAGTCAGGGATATGCACTACTGACGAGCTCAAAGAAGGGCGAAACTCGAGTATAGTGCTTCCATATTGACGTGGATAGGCCTTAGGTTCATACCAGAATGCGATCGGCGTTGCCAGTAGTGGGTTGTGCTCAATATTTAAATTTAAAGTTCAAATCCCGAAACAACCACATAGTCAATATATTTATTTCTCCATTGTGGTTTTATCTGTATGCATTATCTTTGTTTTTGCTATGTTAAGATATAAGTTGTGATTTTCACTATTTCTTTGGGTTGAGGATATTAACTAGTAAAGTCACTGCCCAGAAGGAAAGCAATGGCAAACTACCTTCTGCAAAACTTGCCAAGAAACCATAACAACTATGACAGAGGTGTATCGGATGCGGGACATCTTGCTTATGATCGAGAGGTTTTCCGGAAGGTTGTTATGGGAGCGAGGTTCTGCAAAGGACATGCTACTGAATGAATGAATAAATGAATGAATGAATGAATGAATGAATGAATGAATGAATGAATGAATGACTGACTGAATGAATGAGGATATTAAGTTTTCTATACCATTCTGTGATGTGGATAGAAATACTGTAATAAAAGCAAGCTAACCGAATTATCACTTCTTGTGATGAAAGGTAAGCGATTTAGAAGACGTCAAATATTGTTTGACGCCCAAAGAATTAGAAGACAGAAATAGAAACTTGAGGACACACTAGACACCATAACACATTGAAAGGTGTGTAGTAGGTCATGTTTCGAAGTACGCTTGTTTTTGCAGCAAGGCGCTGTCGTCATTTAGAGATGAAGAGTTCGAATCCCGGTCGGTAACTATAGCTTTCAGTTTTTATGTTGTCTAGGTGGTCCTGTATTCTCTCCTTCTTTCTTCTACTTCTATAAGTGCCAAACAATACATGTGTATTTATTTAGTAACTATATTATAGGCCTGAAAGTGTTCCCCAATTGGTATTTATGTAGAAGACATTAAACAAGAGTAGATATCACACAGGCAAGAATATTGGTGTTCTGACTTTGACAGAGTTTAAGAAGTTGCTGATAATTATGGGCAGTTGAGTGAGTGCTCAGTTGACCAG
Source organism: Cepaea nemoralis (assembly GCA_014155875.1). NCBI lineage: Eukaryota > Metazoa > Mollusca > Gastropoda > Stylommatophora > Helicidae > Cepaea > Cepaea nemoralis. Next base: position 1,312,460 of record JACEFZ010026498.1, read on the forward strand.
TCTTTGAGTTGCCTACCTAGTGATGTCTCTGACTACCTACTGTGATGGATTTTCAACCCAGTGGAGGTAAAACAGGTAATCTCATAGGACATAAGGCCCTTCTAGTGTGAAGTGTTAGGAATCATAATATCTAGGCCACAACACATTAGATGAGTATTCCTTTTCCTTCCACGTCGTTTAAATTCAAATACAATCCCCAGAAAATTGTCTGATACTAATGTTTATAATAAGACTGTGTCGCCCCAGAGCAGTACTGATCTGAGAAAATAATCCTGTCCTTGCTGGAGAATGACCCCGGAACATAGTCCTGACAGGCTAACGTTACTCACTATTCTCAAAGGCTTCTTATGTAGAAGGTTGTATAGGTCAGTAACTGAAGTAAACATGCGATAAAGGCACACAGCAAAAATACGATAATAATAATAATAATAATAATAATAATAATAATAATAATAATAATAATAAAATAATAATAATAATAAGCCAGTCTCCCTGGTCAGCGTTAACGTCTTTCCCCGTAATCCCGCATATTCTCGTGAGTAACGTAAACTGCGGGAAAATCTGTAACGGTTCTCGCCTGTTGATAACTTACCGGGTATGTGAGCCGGCCGCTCAGAAACCAGTGGCAAACTACTGAGCGTAATCTTGCCTAGTACATTAACAGCAGCTGAATAATGCTGGTGTTGACTGCAACATCCTGTAAGGGATATGCAACATAATAATAATAATAATAATAATAATAATAATAATAATAATAATAATAATAATAATAATAAAAGTTCTTTAAAAAATGTGATGGTCGTGACATGTCACATCCCCACACTAGATTTCCTTCTTCGGTACTTGTGTGCGCGCTCGCTCGTGTGTACGCGGGTGTGTGCTCCTAAGGAACCACACCATTCAACTTAAAGTTACCTTGTCCGTGGCCTAGATTACCAAGGGCAATAACAAATGAGGACGGACGCCATAGCTTAGACACCTAGTTCAATAACTCTGGCCTAATGTGAGTGGGCAATTAATAGCCTAACTTATAAATTACGTGACGAAGAGATGCAGAAAAGAATTGTTATCTTTACGTGAATAAGGAATGCCATGAACAACAGAAATAACATAACCAGTACAAAAAAATTTGCTTACTGAAAAGTTATGTTTGTTCTGTATCGAATGGAATGGTTAAGAAACTAGAACGATGTAGTTTTTGAGAAGAATGTTGAGAATATAGTGCATAGAGAAGAATACAAACGCTGAAAGAGATATGGCATTCATGGGGCATAACAACAGACACAATGAAATAATAAAAAGTATTATCTGATAAAAATATTAGGCACAGCAGGTTGAGGAAGGCAGGGAAAGATATATGTGGAAAACTTACACAGCTGGGCACCAAATATAACTAACATCAACGTCATTAAAATACCTGGTGACATAAAAGGTTGTGGAGTCATGATAGTCGATGTGTGCTCCAGAGCGTTCGCTTGACGAAGAAGATGAATTGTTTATAACAGTAATAATTTGATATTTTTAGTTTCCCCCTACTTTAATATGTGTAATGTTGATCACGCCGGTTTCCCTGGCATAGGGTTTAATGTCTTTCTCTGTAGTCCCGTATATTCTTGTGAGTAACGTAACCTGCGCGAGAATCGGTAGCGGTTCTCGCCACTTTAGTAACTTACGGGGTATGTGAGCCGGTCGCTCAGAAAGCAATGGCAAACTACTGAGCGTAATCTTGCCTAGTACATCAACAGCAGCTGAAAATGCTGATGTTGACTGCAACGTCCTGTAAGGGAAATGCCAAAAAAAAAAATGTTGATCACGCAATGCTGATTGGTTTTGTAATCAATGTTTACAATTATATTGTTCTTAACACATTAAACATTTACATTTTCAAAAACACAAAATACTTCCTATCATTGTAAAGACGTGTTAATTACCAAAGAAAATAATTTTATCATTAAAAACATGATACTCCCAAACTGGTGTTTTCGACCTAGCCGTTTTGTAGAAGCTGTCAGAAAAAAATGTCATACGATAAAGATAACGATACTGGAGATAATGATAAGAAGTTACTAAGAAATATTAGTTATGTGAAAATAAAACAGGTTTCCTTCGTAGAAACAGAGATGACACCTCCACATAATACTATAAACAGAGGCAGGAGAAGAAACATCATTACCCTGTTTGGACACCCAATCGCCTTCAAATTAATATCCGAATTGTGGTGACTCGGTCACCGGATTATTAATCTGAGCCAGGTGATGGACCCTATCATAACTTCTCTTCTGAGATTGAACGAGATATAATGGTAGAAAGTAAATTATGACTTAACAATCAAGTGGGAAAGATACTAGCAATACAATCAAATGAGAAACAGAGTCGGTTGATTCTATCACAGAACATGAATACAGCTAAACAGCGTACTACACAAACAGCACTGACGTTTAAATACTGCAGAAAGAGAGCAAAAGATACCATTTACCATGATCAACAAGTTTCAAGGAAAGCTAGTTGTCGTACATAAAAAAAAAACCGAAAGAGAGTAGC